>JAAXNX010000007.1:0-107507 GCA_036491905.1 Folsomia manolachei | reverse complement strand
GCTTTCCCTTTTTGGTTAAATGTAATAGGAAGAGAAGGAGAGTGGTGTTTTCCGTCGTGTTATAGGTTTTCATTATGCTGGAATTTTTATTTTCTTGTCAAGTATTCAGAATAGAATGGCTCAGCATAGCGGAGGAGACAAGTGGAGCCGGTTAATAATTAGAGTTTTTCTTTGGGTTTGGTTGTCATCACTTCTGGTGGATTGGGTTTAGATAAATTAACTGGGTGATTTTTTAGCGTTTTCGTAGTCATTTATATAACCATGTGTCTCGTACGTAAAATAGAGCATTGGAGGATGTTTGCTACGTATGAATGTAGTTGTCGTGGCTCAAAGATCGATATGTTGCTCCCAAGCACTAGCACTTTTCACCAAACAGCCAGTCAACTGCCCAGCATGGTGACTGCATTCAATTTTTTTTTGCCTTCGTCTACTTGGCTGGAAGGAAAGTGAAAACTTTGAGCAGGGAAACTTATTTTCTCCTCACTGGGAAAGAGTGAGTGGTGCATGGAAGAAGAGCAGGATAAGACCGGCGCCTCAGGAACTTCCAACATAATTGCATCTCACACTATGAGATGAAACGTCTTTAAGACTATCTCTGGCTTCTGTAATCTCCCACCTTCACCCTTAACGCAGTTTGATTCAGTTCCTTATTAAAGTACCTTTTTCCTTGGGAACATTTAGTATTTTCAAACTTAATTACCATAGCCTAGCCGTGAGTACTTTCTCCAACACTTATTTCGTGAAACTCTTCTAACTATTCCTCGTCCAATTGATTTCTCTTCCCATTTCTTTTTCCTTCTTGCACTCCATCCGCTCTATATATCGATTGAGAAAGTAGCTCAATAGTCAAATTGGACTGGATTGAGATGTCGTCAGTTAGTTATTTGCTATGGGACTGAGTACGTAAATCGAATTTAGTTTGGAAATAAATGGGACTGGTCTCACATGTAAAATTCATCAAAGAGGAAATAATTGTGAAGTATAATGGTTGTGGCATTTAGTCGAGTGGTTAACTGTGAATGATGACGTGTGGGGAAAGTGAGTGAATGGCAGTCGTGGTGAATAATTTTATCGGACGGTGTGCAAGTTTAGGTTTGGTTGTGGCAGGTGGAATAGTTGACACTTTCAGCTTCTCAGGGAAATTCAATCACTTTCCTGCCGTTGAGGAAAGTTGAATGAGAATGTTTAATGGATAGTCTAATATGATTTTCTACGCCTTTGTACACATGTAGCCATCACAATGCAGGCTAGAGTACAAACAAAGCAAGTACTGTCTACATGGCAAGTTGTTAGTATGACTGGTGTGGGGTTCTATTCTACTGCAGGATGTTGCGTGATATGTCCCTGTCTTCTTTTGTTTCTCTGTCGTATGTGTGTTTGTTGTAGGATTTTAATTAATGGGCGTATTCCTGCACTTTGGTGAGACAAGTCCAACAGTGTTCAACTTGATGTTTGCAAAATAAATGAGTTAATGATTTACCTTTTTTCATTTCCCCATTCTTCAACTTCTTTTCACTTCGAATTCCTTGTTAACTTTGTTTTCTTTGGTGTTCTTTACAATATTTAAAACATTTTCTATTATTTTTTAACATTTTCCTTTGAGGTAGTTATACGGTTTAGCTAGATATGTGACCGGACATGGGATTACAGATGTAATGTGAACAGATTTAGAATTCAGGTGGGCGGACTACTTTTGTGGTTATGATGTTCAATTGAACAAATTTTACGGGAAATATAGAAGTGACGGTTTTCAGACAATTGATCTTTCTGGTGATTTAGCCACGGTTGTAAGATGCAAGTTATAAGAGTTCCAGATTGGTCTTTTTATCTTTTGACTGGAGCACACATTATTGTAAATTGCTGAACCTTGGTAATAATTGAAGGGGCAGTTGAGTTTTCTTTGAGCAGTGGCCAGCCACCGGATAAAATAAAATGAGCGAAAAATTAAACGGTTGACTATCCCTGATTCGAATAGAAATCCTTTCTAAGCTCATTTAATGCCCGGATTTGATATTTATCATGGATGTAAAAGGGGGGTCATTTTAAACCCCTGCTGCTGTATAACTCCTACTCACCCGGCTCAATATTTGCTGCACGTATTCATGCCTACATACATATTACCGCAACAGCTTTTATTTTATCAACTTTTAACATCTGATGCCCCTCAAAATCTTTATTGTGCTCTTGTCCCTCGTCCAACTTTGTTTTATTGATATGCCCACTATTGTCCACCAGTGTCCAACGATGCAGCTGATGGCAGCTTTCGGTGCCAATTCTGCCATGCAATCAAATTGGAACAGTGGAGACAGGGACAGGGACACGGTGGGTTTCAGTTCATTTATTTTCTTTCATGTAGATTTCAACTGCATTATTAATTCAGTCATTGATCTTTCATTGGCCAGCCTTTTACAAAATATATAGGGAAACTTTCAATAAAACCAAAAATTGATTGAATTACTTGCACCTATTACCTGCATTACTCGAGGGCAGGATTGGACCACCCTGTCACCTCAAGTGGACGTCTGTGGGAGCATGAAACAATAATTAGAGAGAGACAAACGAAATTTTACAAGCGCTTAAATTAGTGGAACTCGTAGAAACGGTGGAATATACCAACCGAGTGATTATTATCATGTTGAAAGCAATCGGTCAGTCAGAAAGCGAATATGCGTAAGTATGGTATCGAGAAGCTATGCATTTTTATAAACACCATCCCTGCAAACTTTGGCAGAATACGGTAATGCTAGCTGCCTAACCCATAAAATGAATTTGGTGTCGGTAATCTTGTACAGAGATAGAATGTCCACGCGATTAATTATTCTTTCATTTGTTATCATTATCCTTTCAATGTTAGAATTGGCGTCTAAATGCTTTCGTGGGTTTTTAGTGTGATGTGTTTTATTGGTTATTTTCTCCCACACACCATCATATTCTATTCAATAATAATGACTTGATAAGACGTCGTATTTTTATCAGATTTTTTTGTTTCTATTTTTAAGCAGACCATCCTCAACTCCATGCACAAGTACCAACCTCGCTTTCACCTGGTTAGAGCCAACGATATTCTTAAGCTACCATACTCCACATTTCGGACCTACGTCTTCAAAGAAACCGAGTTTATCGCTGTAACAGCTTATCAGAATGAAAAGGTAAGTTGACAATTTACAACAAATGAGATGAAGATTACGTAATTTGCAATGTCTCAACTAAAATTTGTATGATTTCCTTGCAGATTACTCAACTGAAGATAGATAATAATCCATTTGCCAAAGGTTTTCGCGACACTGGGGCTGGAAAACGGGAGAAAAAGTCAGTACCAATTTTACATTGCTTTTATATCATCGACCTAAAAAGTTTACAACAGATTCTTACCAGTGCTTGTCTGAGTATTGTATATTTTTAGCATACAAGTTGGTTAATTCTTGTTTTAATACTTTAAATCCGAACACAAGTGTGTCCACGGATAAAAATAGACTGGTAATTAGGATAAAAATAATTTCATATGGATCAAAATTAAACAGACGATCAAAAGCTGGCGTATAATTTGCAAGAGATATGATGGCAGAGGTGGGCAAATGTGGTTTTAATACATAAGTCTATGTGGATTAGGAGTAGAAAAAGGTGGCTCACCGCCACGACCGCTGTGATAATGCTAATTACCTAGAGATAATAATAAATTGATATATCTGGGGTTGACTGGTACAGTCAAGTCATCACGTGCACATGTGGCCTTTCCTTGTTTGACCCTTACCCTACCATCAGAAGTTGAGGATTAAAAGCGGTATTATGGCTAGGTTGGGTTATTTATTAATACTATCCTGAGCTGAGGGATTTATTGTATAAATAGTTGACAAATGTCGATCAAAGCAGGTACCATTCTAATTATTGCTCGCCTTACGTGGAAAGAAATGTGTGTCTTATTTGTGGTTACTGTATGAACGTATGATATGTTCGATTCAAGGGATTATATTAAATTGTTCGCAGTTTCTGAAAAATTGTTTTCATGGGCGATCAATAATTAGTTTTACCTCAAGTCACAAAGGAACAAGTGTTGTCTGCTTCTTGAGAAGATAACTTGTGTCACAATGTGCAATTTTCGGGACCCTACTGTCCTACCGGATTTTGGATTTCCTCAGTTTTCCAATTACCTTGCCTGGCGTCTGGAGATTGTACCAGCAAACAGAAAGGAAGGAATTAGTCCAGTAGTCATGAAGTTGTCAGTTAAGCATAGTTTAGAATAAGCAGAGAACAACGTCTGGTTGGTTGGTTGTCTAATTAGTTACAATTACGGAGACGGTTGGTACGAGCTTGTTGCCTCATTCACCGGCTTCTCTTTGATGCCATGATAACAGCAGACGCATCTCTAAAATCTGTATCAGTTTCGACGCTTAAATAGTCTGCAGTTAATTAGAAATGCCAAAGAAGAACTGTTATGAATGGTTGTGGGGCTAGGCGACGAATTCCCCATGAGCATATCTTATTATAAGTCGGCTTGTGAACGTTTATGGTTGACATGCTCACAGTCAGGTCGAGCTGACTTGTTCTTTGCGGTTGCTTGCATTTTGTGATGAAGTTAAAGAAGGGATTTTAGGATTGTTTCTGTGAACGAGTGGGAAGATGGGACCATGCATGGATGGAGCATTGAAGGAGGAATCTGCCTGGCTAATTTTACAGATCTGGGAGGTACCATTAAACTGTCACTCAACCCATTATACTTCTTCCCACGAAATATTTGTTGCACATGGGCGCCAAGACAAGACGTTCCGGCCTGACCTGGCTCCACGGAAATAAAACACTGACTTGTCAAATCAATAGTCTTTTATTTGTTGCGGTTAATGATGCCAGAGATGGTTTGGTTGCTATGTACATATATATTATTGGACTACATAGGATCAGACGGGGCTATATTTTCGGTTCGTTGGAGCACATTATGGCTTCCGGTTACTTACTTGCCTGTGGTCGGTTCCTTCTGTTGTTCATCAGTCCCACAACAATTTTGCGGACTGCTCATCCTTAACACCAGTTTTTTTTAAATTGTTGACACGCCATGCTCACTTCATTTTAGAGACAGAGTTGGTTACTCACTCATGCACATTTTAAGATTTTGGGTTTAATGAGAGTTTTTTTATTTCCCAGGATAAGCTATTATTTCAAAAAGCAGTTGACATGTTTGTGGGAGAACTATTAGTCTTCCGGTAGTAGATTGACATGAGCAAGCTCACTTACACATTAATTGGTAGGGCTGGAATTTATAAGAAAAGTAATAATTGTTTTTGGTCGTTTACTAAGAGTTGACAGAATGGCGTGAGCTATAGGTAGTGGAGACAGAAGGATGTACAATCTAGCAGAAATATGGTTGGTGCATTTCATTGTTTGTCTTATCAAGGCTATGTGATAATGAGGCTAAAATTCCTGGTGATCACAATTGAACAAGTTGATTGCATGATAAATTAAGCATTTCGTAGAAAATTGTTGAATGAATAAAGGAGTCATTTAGAATAGAGCGACATGCACGAAGGTTTGCTGGCTGTGCGAGATTCCTCTGCCATTATTTGCTTAGTTTGCCTGTCTAAAAACAAATGGATAAAGTTGACACTATGGCGGTTGACATGAAGCTCAATGAGATCAGTGGGTGCGATGCATGACCATGATGGTTGGTTGTTGGTGTTATCTTGTGTAGCATGTACTCAAATAGGGTAATATTCTGCTTTCTTTGAGAAACTCGAGTATTTTAATTTGTATATTTTGTTCCGAAACCATTGTGTTATTTCTTTTGTTTCTGGAACTAACGAGTGAATTCCCCTGCATCTGAAAAAAATCCGACTGGTTGACGCTTTCCACATTGTCGTGGAGTTTCATTCTGATGCTTATGCAAGACATGGTATTTATTATATTAAAACTTTAGCATTGTGGCATGCATTAAAACGGATTCCATAAATAAATCTGCCTGCAGAATCCGCCAACTATGGATTGCACTTCGATAGTATTGTGAATTTTAAATTTGAGTCAGTGACGCTCATATCTACAACCTTCATAATCTGGACTTAAATTGATTAATATTCTTATGTTTTGCATGGCGTTATCCCACAGAGAGCCAAGATATGTTATGAGTCCATTTGCTTTGGTCTAGTGACAAAACAAAGACAGAATCCTTCTTCTAAAGTCATACAAAACTAGATATATATAAATGCATAGGATACATTTAAGGAGAGTACTTGCACTAATATCTGTATATTTTGGTTTTTGGCTTTCCTTCGTGGGTCACGGTTGCGCAACAGTATGAGATGACAAGTGTATATTACACTCATAGTGAGGAGTATCGTAATTTTCCCTTTCAAATGAACTTGCTTTTACCATTTTCTGCTCTTTTGGATCCCAGTGCTGAATGAAGACCTGGACATCTTTCAAAATTGCCGATAATAAAAAAACTGAATGTCGTTTTGCTTAGCTGATGACCCATGGCGAACTGTCGCGACAAAGTTTAACTTTCATCTTTACCGACGGACAAGGCATCACTCTATTTATGTTTTACATCTTTTTTTGTCCTCCTGGTCATGATATAACACCACGATGGGTTGATGTGGTGTACATAGATATGTTGACGCCGGATTAGGTAGGGTAGGACAGGGCTCTCTTTTCTTAACTATAAAGAATAAGGATATTCCCAGTCTTCCCTTTTACCGAACGGCAATCTTTGGAGTGAGTGTGGGCTTGCGAAGGGAAAATACTTAATAAGGGTCTATTTCTGAACATGCGCATGCCTTTGCACATTAGCACTTTAATATATGCCTTAATTTACTATACTATCCATTTACTAAACAAATAAGCTCCCTGTTTTGGTTACTAAACGTGTGGAGTATTTTGTAGAAAAGCCACAAAGTGCTTATAATATTACTGAGATTTGAGCCAATAATTACGTGGCATCAACGCCTTCATGGAGTCGTATCCTTTGAAAGGAAAGATGTTTTGTAATGCTTCTTTCCGACAAAGTCAAAAGGGGATTTTTCAACTTGAAGTGTGTGCATACGTATGATTACCATTTGTTTAAACCCTTTTTTTATTAAATTTTTGACGAGGAAATCAATCTGCAATGCGAGTAAAGGTTTTTAGCCTAATGACAATATAATGGTGCACGTACACATATTCTGAGAAATGCTTACGCCATGCAATGAATAACGAATAAAAGTTAGATAATCACAAGCGCACAATTTACCAGATAATATTTCATAAAGAAATATATTACTCGCTCTATTTAAAAATGGGTGATTTGTTGGCCAACGCAATTTCTGTGAAAATGTCGTTACGATTGTCATAATTAGGGGTTGCATTTGTTATCGCGTAAGTCGATATTATTGTTTGTCTTGTGTAGAGCACATAATTAGCCAGATGGACGGGATAGATTGTTTGAGTATACTGACGGTGGACAAGCTTGCAATGATCTGTGATTTAGGGTTAAATTGAGGTGCAGAATGTAAATTATGAACGTGTTATTTACACGAGTCATTGAAAAATCGACTAATGGTGTCATTATTGGTAACGAGAATTCAACTAATTTGATTTACATTTTGTTTCAGTAGACAAGCAATGCTAGCAGCTCAAAGACATGATCAGTCAAGCGCCGGACCTTCCGCCAGCAATAATCTCAGCTCTGGAAATACGGACTCCATGTGTCATGACAATGATGATGATGAGAGAGTTGATGTCGTTGGAAATGATCATCGTCCAGACTCTGTGTCCCCTCCACTTCATAGACATCATGGTAAGTAGTGGAAAATGCGTTTCATTTTATGACGGAAAGTAGATGTTAATGAAAATACCTGTAATTAAAAAAACAATGAGACGGTAACACGGACAGGTCGTAAATGTCGATTGTCCTCTCATTTTACAATGATGATAGAGATGAATTAAAAGGAACTGGGAGTTGAGTGCCAAGTATTGTAATAATGATTTCAATTAGAGGTGTTAAAAAGCAAGATTCATGTCATGTTGTGGATAATGCATTTTTGTAAAGTAAGACAAGCCTTATAGTCATTCAAGTGTAAGTGAAGAAGTTGTTGAGAAAGCAGTTATAGAATCTCGGCAGTCCTTTTTATCCCAATGTTTGCATAAGCTGGAAATAATAGAGAGTATAAACCAGAAGTTGAGTTGTTGGGATCAGACTTTTTAGGATAAGACAACATTTAGGAGATAATACGACAAGGATAGAAGATGGAGTCTCAGCCTGCCCTTGTATATTAAGCGACAAGGACTAGATCACTTTTAGATTTACATGGTGAACTGGTGATGCATTATGTTTGTAATACCGACTTTTCATGAATTATTCATGGGGTGCTCTTAAAGCGGATTTCATTCCTTTGGCGTAACATTGAAATCAATATACAAAATAAAGTTGTGGGACACGAAAATCCAATTGTGTCAGAGAAGAACTCAATTTGTCCCCATGCTGACTGGGGTCAACTTATATAAAGACTCTCTCGAGGGTGTTTGGAAAGTCTCTTTTTTTTGCTGTGTGTGATATCTCGTGTAGTTCCACATAGATAGACCTGATAGCGTATAATCCCCTTAGGCAGACTTGAGTGAGTCCCATCATGATCCCCCCGTATTTACTGTGTTTAGAGACATAAATACACGCCACTGACACCACAACAACATGTATTGACTAACCTAATATCTCTGTTTTCGTACTATTTGCAGATTTTGGAAGCGACAACAGCCAAAGACGAGGGGACGACAGTGACCGCGACATTAGTGACAGTGGGTCTGAAAGTGGTGGGGCATTTCGCCCCACAGGAGGCCGTGACCTCGACCATCCTAGTCCAAATATTTCCTTGGGTCCTCCCTTGCAACCTCCTATGCCCTACCTTTACCCACCTAATCTTTACCCAGGGGCACATGCCCTGTCCCCACTAGGACCTCCACCCTCACTACCTCTCTCCTTATTTGGAAGTGGCAACCATTCTGCAGCATCCCTTCCCTCATCCCTCCTTTTTAACCATCTCCTCCAACAACAACTCTTTCATAGTGGATATCCTCTTGCGCCTCCAGTCTCACTGGCATCCTCCGTTGGCCCTGGTAATCATCCATTCTTTCGTAAATAATACTTTTACGTTAAAAAAAGGCGACCTGTGATGGGACTACCTACATGAGTATTGGTCCCTGTTGTTGCAGCATTACTCTCTGAAAGGCTGAAGGCACATCGGTTTCTCCCGTATCCCTTAATCCCACCTGCCACGGCTTCCTCGTCCTCGACATCCTCACTCAGTTCCAACTCTACAAGTGTTCTAGGAGGAGGAAGCTTGTCCGCATTTGAAACGGTGACTCCATCCGGTCACTCCAGTCCTAAACTTTCCCCACGCCCAATGCTGGATCAACCTGGGACGCCTGAGAATATGAAAATGGTCTCACCTCAACCCACACATCATTTGCCACTCCTATGCTTGCCTGGTCAACAACATCCCTCTGAGCTCAAATCCATTGAGAAAATGGTGAATGGTTTGGATATCAAGCCATCGCCGGAAGTGAAAAGTGATGCAACGGACAAGTAGAGAGTGAGCCAGTGCGTGTGTTTTTTTGTGACGCTATGTTGTGGGAGAAAGGAAAAGTACATTCCCGGGCCAAATATTGAACTGTTGAGGTCAGACGTAAGCTACTATTATTAATACCTATTAATTATAGAAAAAAACAAGTGTCAATAACGTGTGTGACAATGTTATAACCCGCCGCGCTTTATTTAGTAAATTAAATGACAAGACGGTAGTTTATAGGTTAGTTAGTTGCAAACCCACCCAGTTTTGATGGCAAATGTCATCCAAATAATTACAATACTTATATTATAGTACTCTTGAGCTTTATTTATTATGTAGAAGGTCGCTATCCAGTCATCTGTGTGTCTGACTGAATGAAATAATCTATAACCCCGTGTTACACAATTGAATGCAACCGTGCATACGTCTTGTATTTATTTATGCAAAAACAAACCTTTCATCAACTAAAGTTAGTTCAGCTAAAAAGTGTTGAAAAAAACAATTGGTAGTAATAATGATTTCCACCCAGCCAGCCATACAGTGTGATACTTGATTTGTTCCTGTGCACTGTTAACCCAGTAATAACCAACTAACTGACTTGGTTCCCCTTATTCAAAGTGTTCCAAAATGGAGAAAGCGTTATTGTTGTACCATGAATCAACGCTAGCAATAAGCTACTAATTTCCCATTTCTCATTACCCAGCCAGCCATCGGGTTTGTTTTGCTGCACTCGAGCAAATCAAGTAATCCGTACTTGTTGTACGCGACTAAGTCAGCTAGAAATTCCTCAAGCCAATGCTTGTGCATTGCATTAGTTACCTATAAATACATACACGACACCATATCATAAAACTTGCTGCTATACAAACTCGGCTCAGAAAGAGTCAATTTGTAAAGATTGAAATGGGCAATCAACACGAAATAAATGTTTCTTATTTGCTATACGTAAACTTTTTTTGTATACTTTGATTCATTTATCATATCCACTTTTATATGCTGCATCACTAGGTTAAAGGGTATGAGACTGTTTTTTTTACATGGAACCAAACCAGTGGTTTGAAACCACAAAATCTGAGCTACTCACTAATGAAGAGAGGATCAGTCTGGGTTATAAAGTCAATAGAGGCTCCGTTGAAAACGGAAAGGCTGATCTTGACACATTGTGGTAGCAGTGGCAGTGGCAGACAAAAACACACAAATGGATAAAAGGACTTGCCAACCGTAAAATAGACGCCTCTACTCTCCTCGCTATCTATTTGAGAACAAAAGAGTTGCCGCAAAGGTTGAGAGACTCTCTTTGAGGTAGTTTAATGTAGAAGATAATTTACATGGGGAAGAACTAAGAACTTAAATACTATTCAATTTGCACATGAAATACTCCTCAAAGGAAGAACCCATCATCATGTCATCCCTAGATTTACATTCTCAATCTAAGTGACTGTTGCGTCTAAATGCACACCATACAACTCCCCAATCTCATTAGGTATCATTATTTTTAATCCGTATTAAGCAAATAAATGCTAAACCCAACTTCACAGNCTAGATTTACATTCTCAATCTAAGTGACTGTTGCGTCTAAATGCACACCATACAACTCCCCAATCTCATTAGGTATCATTATTTTTAATCCGTATTAAGCAAATAAATGCTAAACCCAACTTCACAGGAGTATTGCATACTTTTTTGTTTAAATTTCGATCAGTATTTTACATAAAAGTTTTTTATCTCGGCATTTAAACAAGATTTGCCAAGCTGGGCATAACTCGTATAAATTTTACACACCATCTCACGTAGTAAATAATCAATGGTTTTTGCCGTGTTGGAAATAAAACAACAATGTGTGCCCCTTTCTGCTTCCCATCCACTGGTGGAGCAAACAAATTTAAACTCTAGCACAAGACCTTTAATTATTTGTGAGGAAGTTGAGGGTTTGAGTAAGGAAAACTCCGAAACCTTCAATCATCTAAAAAATTATGCCCAGCAAGCTGCTCTATTTTCAATAGCCTTGTTTTTTAGGAACAATCATCCTCCGTTAAAATTAAACAGGAGATATGAGAAAACTGTGTAGTGAAAAGTGGGGCCAAGTGGATTTAAAAGTTAAATGTCAGCCTTCTCCAGAAAGGTAGAAGTTTAAGTAAGTAATGGAGCAACCAACCCGAGCCAAACTCTATCATTCACCTATGTACTTATCGGGTAAGGTGGATATCATGTAATCAATGAAAATTAGAGTGCTCACATTGCATTTGATCTCTTACTCTCACCCTTTCAAGGGAAACAATGGATTTTAAACTTTGTTTTAGAAGCAAATGAAAATAATGCAGTTGATTACTCCTGCCCTGTCCGACCCTAACCAGAAATGGTTACAAATGGAATAGGATTCCTATCCGACAACAGAAGTCCGCATATTATCTGGAAACCCATCGCTCTCTTTCTCTCTCGTGTTGAGTCTACTACATTATTAATTTTCTTGGAATGGAGAAAGTGCTTTTGAGTCCACATAGACGGACACTCGTAATAAATACATCTCTCCAGCTAACCATCCACGAGCTGGATACAAATGAAATATGGCCTCTGTCCCCATTGGTCAGTTGGAAACAGAGCCGAGAGGATTTTGGGTGGTTACAGTAGTGCAACTCTAGCACTTGCCTGCCACCAAGGAAGGTGGAAAAGTTATGTACTCACCAACTGAGTGAGTTAGAGAAGGAGAGGAAATTTGTTGTCTTCCGGCTTTGTTAAAACTTTGGAGATGACAAAAGAAGTTGGAGGAGCAACGTTGTTAAACCGCAACCGTCTGCCATTCTCCACTGCAATCTTCACATTGGTTCCACACAGGGTTTGGCTATGGTCATGAAGCTGACTTAGCCTGAAGGACTAGGGAGAGAGAGGGGTTATCTATGGGCTAGATCGATAAAGAGGAGAGAGCAAGAAAAAGTCTGAAAAATGTGCTTTGCCTTCCAAAGGATAGCTGTTGCAATCGAGTGTGCGCTCCCTTCGTAATCGATAAGACAAACACTTTTCCTTCCTTCAAACCGTTGGCGTTGGCGTTGGCGTTACCCTTCCCCACCACCACGCAAAGTGAGAACTCGCTTCCCACTATTTGCTCAACTTTCTCTTTTGTCAAGACGGCAAATGGGCGTCTTTCTCCACACATTCGCACTCTCCAAACTTCCGAGTTTGGATCCTTCAAGGAAGCAAACAATACGAGGCGATGTCTAGGAGTGTAGAATCTTTTATCGTATCAGGACCAAGAAGTTGGATCGACTTGTGTATGGAGGTAAGCTGGCAGCCCCACCTCCTTCACTCTCACACCGGGACGGTAACAGTCCACCGGATAAATGGAGTCCTTAACAAGTCTTTTTTTTCAGGTTACTACGTAATAAATGTGTAACCTTATACGACCACGGCGAGTGAGGAAAAGGTGGATGTGGAACAATTAAAAGGATGTTATTCCAAGACTGACAATTCTTTGTTACACAACTTCATTCAAATTATATGAATGCATGTGTAATCAAACCATTGAATCTTTTTATCTGTTATGGCTGCGGTAGTTGAATAATGTCCTGCAATATGCGTACACATCTTTATTATGCATTCTTACATCCTCATACAAATCCAATCTATTTAGCAAGGAAAAACTGCAGTTGAAAAGAAGGTCTTTCGCTGGTTTGGTTATCTATATATTTTGGTTTTCCAATGAAATGCTTAGTAAATGGGAAAAAGAATAAAATAAAAGTTTAGGACAGAGCATAACACAAAACATTGTTTTTAAAACAGTGAGAGGATCCGGGATGAGATGAAGAAACGATTTATTTCAATCTTATGTAAGGGATTTGATATCCGCTTCTGCTGCTCCCCCAATGAAAATCAAATAACTTCATCTCATCCCAAAAAAGCTAGCTGTGACTTTACTTCAGAATCCGCACACAATCAGTCATCAGTCGTAGTGGCACTAGCAAACTTTGGATTGTCCATGAAAAATGTTGCAGAATCTTGTCACACAGAACTTCAAAATTAAGCAGCAAAAGGCACCCAATGCCAGTATGTCTTATTTGTCATGTAATGGATGAATGATGCTAAGTTTCTTTAGGCTCCCTTTCCTAGCTGATGGCTTGGTTTGATAGTTGTGGGATGTAGTGGAATTAGATTAATCTACACAGCCGTCAAGAAGACAAGTGTAGCGTCAAAAACATTGCGACATCCAGCAGCAGCTTGAGATTTGTTCATGAGGGAAAAAAGAGCTCTCAATTCATATCCATTGTGTCACACTACACCCAAAGTTATGGATAGGGGACACTCTTGTGGGATCCATCTACTTATTTGTGATCCCTGTAATTTCGATATGGTGCAGTGGAACTGCTAACTTGTTATTTGAAACTACCACAACATATAAATAATGAATTTTTTGGGGAAATATCCAAAGAAACTACGGTAATTACGGAATGAGGGGTCAATGTGCGTGCATTATTTGAAATGTTTTAAATAATTTATTAGGTTTAATATAAAATATGCATTACTAAAAAATAGTTGTATCCAACTCCAAGTGACAAGTCCAGTAGGCTACTATCAGTGGCAGTAGCATTACATACGAGTTGTGGTGGCTTGCTTTATGCAAATCCCATTATTTGCTAGTTATTTACTTTACCTGGATAAGGCAACAGTTAGGTTGCGTTGCTAAATAAATAGATGTAAGGAAAATGTATATTTAAAAAGCACTCCAACTCCATATTTTCCCTCTTACTTTTTACCTATCTAACTTATACAGATAGGTACTTTGTTGCCAGAGCATGTCTAAGAGTTAAAATTACAGGTGAGCTCAAGTCGACTTGGTTGCTGAATTATTGATATGATTGTGGAATTTGATAATCTAGTGGCAGTAGCATTACATACAAGTTGTGGTGGCTTGCTTTATGCAAATCCCATTATTTGCTAGTTATTTACTTTACCTGGATAAGGCAACAGTTAGGTTGCGTTGCTCTCCTAAATAAATAGATGTAAAGAAAATGTATATTTAAAAAGCACTCCAACTCCATATTTTCCCTCTTACTTTTTACCTAACTTATACAGATAGGTACTTTGTTGCCAGAGCATGTCTAAGAGTTAAAATTACAGGTGAGCTCAAGTCGACTTGGTTGCTGAATTATTGATATGATTGTGGAATTTGATAATCTAGTGGATGAAAGCAGATGAAAAATGTGTTTAAATTCAACACGGTTCTTCCATTTCAGCCTCATTTTTTATTCACAACTGCCACCCGGAAGATTGCGAATCGTTCCTGCCCCACCCCTTTCTAACTCAGGCTGCCAATTTCCACAATTTAAACAGAGTAGGCTACGTTATTTAGCTCAACTTCAACCCAACTAGCCAATTTATGGGGTATATTATTTGATCTAAAAAATAATTATTGGTAGCCCACCAATCCGTAAATAATTTACTGGGTGGCTAGGCTCACGGAACAATTTGCAATGGTTCTTTTTCTCTTTTTCCAATATTTTCCATCAATTTTACAACAATTTGTGTTAATGTCCGCGGTGGTTTTGTTAGGATTGCCTATCTTTTTAGCAGGTAGGAACAGTTTGGTTTATTCATGACAGCAAATGAAGGATTGAGAAGCGAGGACGGGTTTAAAGTACTTTTTTTAATTTTGAGGATAAACGGTTTGTCTGTAATTTAAAAACTCCAATAATATTTCAAGGTATCCACTTACTTGCGCAAGTAACTTGCCGAATGTAGCGTAAAGTGTCATTTATGGTCATTCCTCGATAAAGATAATTACCAAGGCAGGCATTTATTCCTTAAAAAAGTTGCTACTGAACCTAATCCCATAATGGTGGACAAGGTAGTTAGAAAAGAAAGCTTTGATGAACCCACTCAATTAGCATTCTAATCGATTAGTTGTGATCTATACCTTTAACATATCAAGTCAAGACAACAACTAGTTGATCATAGATGCGGTGAGTAAGGATATCTTATATTTGAACGAATCCTCAAACAAATTATGGTAGGAGGAGGACAAGTCAAATGCAGTTAAATAAAGCAAACCCAAGGGACGGACCAAACATTGATTGTCATCTCACCACGGCATCATATTTCTTACAGTAAAAATTCAACCCAACTTTTTATGGAGCATTCACTCATTCCCAATAAACTTTAAATTTTTTACAAAGCCACTTCTGCCGCAGTCTTCCTGCTCTCTCTGAACGAAATATACGAGTTTAAGTCCGTAATTTAAATGAAAAGTAAAGAATAGAAGAGGTGAGATGACGATTGTTTTACGCGTCCCAGGTGGAGGACAGGTTAGTTGGAAGTTGTCCAAGGAGGACCATTAGTTTGTTGGACAATAAAAAGCCGACAAGAAAACAAGGCCTGGTCATGTCGAAATGCAATGTGGTGACTGGAAAGTGTTTTGAAACTATGAGGAAAGAGCCGACGGGGTGTTGGGATAGTGTAGAAGCCTCACGTTCAATCGGAATTACACTCATACTCACTCCAAGACTATTTAGATTTCTTGATGTACTTACGAGTTTCCTCTGTCTTGCATTAAGTGACTTTGCTGGGTTGCTTACATTATTTACTCACAGATTACAGATTACATTTTACTCCTAGGTTGGTGTAGTTGGCCAATTTGTGGTTCTAACGAACTCGCTCTCCCGTCTAATTTGTATAAAGGAAGAAACCACAGTAACACGGCTAAGAGTAAGTAATGCAACGATATGCAGATAGTGACCAAAGGGACGGCGACGTGTCCCGGTGGATAAGTTTCACGCCGTTACTAGGTTTAAGCAAGTTGTGATGATTTGTAAATTGGGAGAGAGAATGCCAAGTAATGAAGCGCAAGTTAAATTGAGCACTTTTTATGTCAGATTGGGTGGCTGGGGTAGATAATATGGTATTGTAGACAACAATCATATTTAGGATGATGGGATATCTACAGGCGTTGCCTCCTCAGTGGCACATCACATCACAATCTAATCGAACACGAATGGATTGACTAGGAATTTTTCGATAACAAACTGCTCATTCGAGGCGTTTTGTGCAATTTCCTTAGTCACGCTATGAGCT
The DNA here is from genome assembly GCA_036491905.1 of Folsomia manolachei. Classification (NCBI taxonomy): domain Eukaryota; kingdom Metazoa; phylum Arthropoda; class Collembola; order Entomobryomorpha; family Isotomidae; genus Folsomia; species Folsomia manolachei. Next base: position 90,924 of record JAAXNX010000007.1, on the reverse strand, counting down.
AATTTCGCAAAAAAAAGAGAGCCACTCTCAGCATTCGGCTACTATTGAATAGGAGTATGTCAAAGAATTTGTTTCTTAATAAGAGCATGAGTCAGGCGCTGCCTTTTCTCGTGGTGAAGGGAGTAAGAAAAAAATAATTGTGGAAAACAATGAGAGGTGAAAAAGATAACGCCCAAAGCCCAACTGCTCGTTTTACATACAATTTACATACAATTTACCCTCTTCTTATTTGTCTTTTCCTATTTTATGTTATGATCTTTGTGAGGCAGACTAACAATGGGGAGACGAGAGGCTGGCTGTGTTTTCCTCTTTTTCTTAGTAACTTACAAATAACTAACCAGTTCCTTAGTTTGGGACGGCATAAAATAAAATAACTGCCAGGTCAGCGTTATTACTGTCATGCAAATTTTATGGATCCATCCGATTCTTGAATTGTTATTTTATTTAACTGTATAAAGCCACGAGTAACGAGTCATTTCATCCCAATTGTTTTTTAAGGAGGAATCCTCAAACTGCGAAGTATTCGACCTGATGGCAGTTGATGAATGATAACCATGATACATTGGTGTTATTGGGATTGTAAAGTAGCGAAATTCTTAAATTATTCAAGAAATTGCTTTAAGTCTACTAGTACAAGATCCGTAATGGCATACGGGATTAAAAACCATTAAAATAAATTCAGTATTAAAATTGCTTTTGTAGTGTCCAATAAGACATGGCAAACTTACAAACATCAAACTGCTAAACTTTACAATTTACTCATACATCCAATAACCATATTTATACGGATTCAAATGTAAAGTGGGTAAAAGTTTAAACAAACAAGGGAACAGTAAGTTGTAACAAGACTGTAGTAGTACCATAACTAATGAATAATGTTGTTTCCATCCTGTGGTAGTTATGAAGCTGGCTGGTTTTCTGACCCCAGTGGAGCCTAATAAATAAGGAGATACGTTGCATACCTGGTAGGCAGGGATAAAGGAAGAAATCATGATGAGCAGCCAGCCAGAGAGTAACTGAGTTAAGACCCCCATCGATGCCTTCTCTCGGCCTTAATTGCCTTGGTGAAATCCTCTTTACACCTTTGCCCCATGTTAGATACAGACTGCAGCACTTCTGTCAATAATTGGTTCTGGGATCAGGACTAAGAGTTTGAAACACGGCGACGTTACAGCGCCTTGTCTCGGGTGCACCTACAACGATCCGAAATTCATACTTGTCATTTTTCAATGATGGGAATTCGACAATTGATTTACAAAAAAGAGGAATAATGCGCATTGAAAAATTTTCTACATTGGATTCAAAATTCCGACAATGACCAAGTAACTAGTAAATTTTGTGTGTGTCTTAACCGAAACAGTTCCAAAGTCTAAGACAGTCTCAAGATAATGGTAAGAGTGATGTGGCAACAAATTAGGGACAAAGTTAAACTAGACCGATTAAGAGAATGACATATAAGGCGTCTCAAAGAGGAGATTTACTTATTAAGTTTACTAACTTGGTAGGACATCGATAAAAAAGCGGGTTTAAGCAATGTCAAACCTTGTTTTTTGGGCGGTGCGACTGTGAATTAGATGACTTGACTTGATACTGCAAAACTCGTCCATCCATCAAACGCGTCTTTTGACAAGAGCTCTAGGAACAAGTAGTTACCCACATATAGGCAACTAAGTAAAAGTAGTAAATAGATAAGGAACAGTGGCACAGTAGCCATGTCCAGTCCGTTCTACATGCATCACCAACTTGTCCACTTTCCCCTTTTGATGCGCCTCCATCCCTCCGCCAGCCGATCAGTTAATGGAAAGGACATCAAACGAAAAGTCAAAATTGCTCTGATCTCTTCCCTCATCATCCTCCTTGGACAGAGATCTTCTCCCACTATCGATTTCTTCTCATCAGTTCAACCAAAGACCTCAACTCAGACCCACAACCAAACTAACAAGTCTCACAGTCCGTCCTTCAATTCAAAGATCCAACAAAGGTCCAAGACTTTGACAGCCGGACGAGCCAGAAGAGATGGAGCTTTTTTTTTTACTATTCACAACCAAACTCTGCTCCTCCACCCTAATTGATTTAATTCATGACACGAACAAAACTCGCTCATTTTTTGTCATGAAGAAAGAATTAAAAAGAAGGAATGATAAAAAGACAATACAAGGGCGGTGAAGCGGATTCCCAGCCATAGTGGCTGAGCCACTGAGCCGGGACTAATCCTTTGATTATGAGAGTCCGAAAGTTTTTGTAAATTGTTGACCCCATGTAAATATTTGTATTCATTTCAATTAATTAAATGGTGATTGATGGTAAAGCCATATAAGTAAGTGGCATGGAATGGAGTTGGACTCTTGTCTAGTACAAGGTTTATTATTGCCGGATTCATAAATCATTTGCCGACGCAAGGAATTGGTTTCAAAGCAGTGTCTGTCTGGACTAGGAAGCAACCTAGTCTCGCCTGCTGCCATGGTCTTAAAAACTTTTTTTTCCATTTGTTTGTTTATCTAAATAAGTATGAGTTGTGAGCATATTTTCGGAGGTGATCCTCGTTAATTTCATTCCCTTTGGGTAGGGCTGTGTTACACACCACTCATTATCATGGCTAGATTTTTGTTGTCTTCTAAGGCCTTAGATATGTTAAAGAATTCTGGAAATTAGACGAGAGAAAGAGATTCATTCATGTAACAAGGTGGGACAGACAGGTAGGATGTTCCTCTTATTAGTATGTGTGGGGCGAATTGAACTATGTCTGGAATGTTCCCAGCCACAGAGTTGGACCACCCCATCAGGAATAAGTTACTAACTAAGGTAACACTAAACCAGCAACATTTCACTCTCATTACAAACATGTACAAGCTCACACCCTGTTAACGCAAATATTCTACAAGAAATAAAGAAAGTGAGGTAGACAAGAAATTGCTGTGGGGCAAATTATTATTTTTTTTACTTTTTTCTGTACTTGTTTCACTCACATTTATTCATTATATGGTTGCATGTGGACGGGATCTAGAAGACCTCAACAAATCTAAACTAATAAATCATTCGAAATTGCTGCCAATCTGCAAATTGCAATCATTTACAGAGCACTGCATATTACATGCTACCATTGTTGGTGTGATGTTGATGACTTAGAGTAAACATTTCTTGTTTCAAAGGGGTTGGATCTTCACCTTGTGTCATTATTTGTGTATCACTTTCTCGTCATTAACAACACTTTTCTTGTGCTTATTGGTAAATCCCAAATTCTCCAATTGCCGGCTACATCCCGTAAACCTTGTTTTCTTGTTCTAACCAAAGTCATTTAATACCCGGGGACCACAAATTGCAGTTGTAATTTGCTCTTCTTGATTGTCTTTTCATCACGTCTTGTGTTTATCCTTTTTCTCAGGGACACTCCCACTTCCTTCTTTGTAAAATTGTTGAATCCTGCCTTGTCTGTCTCATCTCGATTACATCACTCACACTCTTTTTGTGGTTTACAATCATGGGAAATTACGTCTTTTTTATACCATTACCTACCATAGTCATTTTCTTAGTCGTGGTCAAACTAGGGAATGGATTCAAGACGTGACAGATCATCTGTTGGACGGTACTCAAAACTTGTAAGAAATACATCAAAATTACTAACATGCACAGAATCATGGTTAGTGATGAGTGAGAGGCCGGTGGATGAATGTTATCAGAATTTTAAGTGCTTGTTGGATTCATCTCTCAACATTTGATAAGGCAGATCATGAACTGGACCCTTTACTTTGGTTTGGTTCTTGATAAAGACGTAAGACTTGTGGTGTGACATACATAACATAATAATGGGGATTGCCTTGTAGACTGCTTCTGTTTTACGGCTCTTCTTATTTGACTTGTTCAATTCAAGATTTGGAATGGGATTGAGTTGCTTGGAGGCAGTGATTCGAAAAATGCCGGTGGATGAATGTTATCAGAATTTTAAGTGCTTGTTGGATTCATCTCTCAACATTTGATAAGGCAGATCATGAACTGGACCCTTTACTTTTTGGTTCTTGATAAAGACGTAAGACTTGTGGTGTGACATACATAACATAGTAATGGGGATTGCCTTGTAGACTGCTTCTGTTTTATGGCTCTTCTTACTTTGACTTGTTCAATTCAAGATTTGGAATGGGATTGAGTTGCTTGGAGGCAGTGATTCGAAAAATTCAGAAGAGACCTGTTTACGCTGCAGTCATGTGTGTGAGGGACATGATCAGGATAGAAGAAAGATATTGACATTTTAAGCGACACTTTCTCTACTATTCCATCTCATCTCCGACCATAATGTAATGTCACCCACAGGCTGACAAGCCAATCTATCCCAGCCAGCAAGTAGGAAATCACGGGATAGCAGTGACTGACTTCAGAGCTCTCACATTCACATGACTGCGTTATTGCGACACCATTCCCATCAACATTCAGACGTCCTAGGAGTCAGTGGTGGCCTGGAATGGGAAGTAGGATAACCGAGGGAAAGCAAGAGAAACGCATTCATAAACATGCCATGAAATAATGCAACATTATGCACATTTTGTATGACAGAGAGACTCGCGTTGGGCTGACGAGTGAGTCTCTCATCTCAGTTGGAATGATACAGTTTATGCGTCATAAAAATGATACAAGTCTAGCATAACATTAAGGTCATGATGGGAAGGGAGTTGATGTGTCAGTACAAGTGGTAGGAATGGCAAAACAAGCGAGTAGCTGGTGAAGCAAAAGTTTATTTATTGTACCAGAATCCTAATAATATGCAACGAGGATGGGTGCATCACTTTCAATCTCATTTGCCTTTTTTACTTTTCCTTTTTTTTATCCTATCCAATTTTTGGGATTTTGGTTTCTTGGAATAGTTAAAACCAAATTTACTCAGTTTGTCATAATTGAACTAATTTTTTCAAGTAATCCAATTTTCGCTTGATACTTCTATTAAGAATCCCAGATGCTATGCAAAGTATTGTTTGTTGGTACAAAATTTGCATTATGTAAAATGAGTAAAATGAAATAAGAATTTTGGTAGTATACAACCTCCCAACTCTGAATTTAACGTAATGAGATGTAAGCACTAGGTTGAGCTTCACGTAGCCGTAAAGGGTTAAATGTAGCGTAATGTGAGGAATGTGTAGGGTTAAGCATTTTAAGGGGTTTACTCCCTAGTTACGTTACAAGCTGGATAAATCAAGAGCCATAATTCATCGACGTATGTGTATACAACGAGCCAGAGTCATTCGCAGTGAAGGAGCAAAGGTAAAGAGGAGAAGAATCACAATAATGATATGTGGTTCATTGGATTACCTGGGCATTTTTGAAACAAAAGGCCGTTTCAGATGAGTAAATGACCCCCCGGAGTGAGTCAGCCAGCTTACGGCGCCACGACTCTAGTCATCTCTCCTTTATGGCGAAGTACGTATCTCCCACAAGTGAAGGATGTACTTGACCCTGACATCCCGTCTCATAACCCGCAATCCAAGCAGTTCCGGTGACGCCAGGGAATTCAAATCCAAATCCAAACATCACTTTAATCATGGCCGAAATCTGCAAAAATATTTACATTTATCTACTCACAAATCCTCCGGATTATGTCGACTTGCCCGCACGGCAGGAGTTAAACATTTGATTTCATGCCGACAATGATCATGGCGTTATTCTTCTTCCCACCTATTTCCTACGATAAGTGAAATATTCCCGAGTATTTGTTCAGACTAGGAAATGGGTCACTGCAGGGAGGTTCTGATAATGTGGCTGGTTGAAGATCGCCTCCCTACCCGTGGCAAGGAACGCCCGTCATTAAAATATTTATATGCATACCTAGGAAGGTGCGTTTTGAAAAAAGAATTATTAGACGTTGTCGCCAATTTTTTATGGAATCCAAACCAACCCGTAGTGAGGTGTGTAGCGTAATAAAATAGGTGTCCAAGGAGGTGGCAATGATGATAGAAGTGGATGTTGGTTTGCTTTCACATAAGTAGTTACATGTGTCGAGGAGATGTTTTTAAAGGATTATAAGAGATAAACGTGTTTTCCACCATGTTTATGACCTATTGAATCAACCAATTCCCCATTGCTGAGGTGCTCAAAGATGTTGTTATACCTTCACCATCATCCAGGCGCCACATCCATCACTTTTATCCATGGACCACCGAACCACACCTCTCGTCCTGCTCTTTACAACTCATCTGTCAACAGGATTTTCTTGCAGGGACTCAGAGCAGTCATATTCTCAGCCAAGGCAACATTTCCATGAGTTGTGTCTCTGTCAAAATTAAACCAGGTAAAATGTGGGGTTTGTATAAAATCAAATTTGAGTGGGTGTGACATACAATGTTTCCCGTAACAATGAAGGAGACAAAATATCGTAACCCTCACAAATTTGTGGTGTGGTTGCCTAAAAATTGAAATGAGGTAACGTTATGAAAGGTGGGATAATGCGAGTTAGTTTTTTTTAATACTTAATAATTTTCTGGGGCGCAAAGACAGGAAAAGCAAATAGATACAGTGTGATGAACAATGGTTGATAATGGTGGTGCCTGAGGGTGAGAACCGTCAGCTGGGATGAATTACTGTTCCATAATGGAGGAGGGCCGGTTACCTACGGGGCCTTAACAAGGCTGGAAAAACTAACAATCTCGCCCTCGACAACGACCTTTTCTTCCTTGGCTCGTAACTCTTCTGGGCAGGGAAGTATATCTGTTTCTGCTATTCAGATAGATATCCATCTACAAAGAAGCAACCTAAAAAAAAAAAAAGGACAGAGTCTCTTTTACCTCTTAACTACTACATCACATTAACGTAAGCGTAAACCAACTCTATCACCGAACATTTCATCACCATCCATCTCTTGTTGGCTACTTTTACCTTGGAGTACAAAACCAACAATTTAATGAGAGCAAGGAAACGTAATAAGCAATCTGACCATCGATTTCATGAGCGTGTCAATTTGAACGGAGAAGGAAACACCTCGACTTAAATCCGTGTCTAATTTTTACTTGGGCATTGTTTCACGCCACATTTACTTCCCCGTGAATGGATTCTATGGGTCATGGTAGGAGTAGGAGTAATTGGTATCGGAAGCTAGGCATTATACATCTTTTTTTCTACAATTACCGACTCGCCTCTGTCAATTATTTTTCACTTCGTCAAACACCCAAACACAAGTCAACATTTTGTTTGGATAGTGATCCGAATTGGAACAACAAATAAGAAGGTAATTACTTTTTCCAGGGCTGGGTGTAAAGTTGAAATTGAGAGGTGGATGATATAAATGTGTGTTTTTACGAATTGTGGTAAGATGAATTGAAGTTTGTGGTGAAAGTTAAAAATTTGCAGGTTTATAAAATATTTGCGAATTGAACCACCGAATTTGCAAATGGAATACACTCAAAATTAAAAAAATGTGTTTATTGAATTAAAATTGTGAAAAGCAAAAACTTGGCCATTTTTATATTTGCAACTTTCACCACATATATCAAAGTGGTAATTACTTATTTTTGCATCATGCCAAAATAAAAATGTACTGCTCAAAGTGTGCATTTATTTGTTCACGCAGATCTTTCAGGATACCCTTGCATCTGATATTAAATTGAAGTGGATTGAAATGTGGAAAAAGAAATTAAGAAAATGGAATGTAGCCTATTCTCAATCACTCGCCCAGCCTGCCATATAAACCGATTATCCATTCAGCTCAGCAGTCAGAAAAACACACTAACACTTGAAAACGAGTGGTTAGACATAAACATGACCTCAAACCATGTAATAAACTGAAACACCAAATTATCTGGAACAGGTTGGCCCATTTGCTTCTCAAAAATCCAATGAGCCAGCTTAAACATACCTTTCCTCTATATCTGGGGAAGAAGATTCAGTTATTCAATAAGTGAGGGTCAGATCCAGATTGTAATTGCAGAGTTGGCTGAATAATCAACATTCCACACCTCCTTCTAACTAGTCTTCCCAATAACTAACATTATTGGGTTTCATCCTCATCCTTATTGTCCTGGTTGTTTGATTTAAGTTGATTCCACACACGATTAGAATCACATCAAGTTAAATCTGGATGGGATTTGGTTACGAGGGATAAAATTAATCGATGACAGGTGTGAAGCTACTAGTTGATAAGAGATTTACAATTTATTGTTGCCTTTCCAATAAAATAAATCAACATGAAAACCATGCAAAAAGAATGAACTGGAATTTGTTCATTTACAGTAATTATCACGCACACCTTTACCAAGCCTTGTGGGACATGGGAATGTATCGAATTTCGACATTATTCCAACCAAGAATGTGACTCTTTAAAAATATTTGATAGCTAGCAACTTCCTACAGAGGTGGGTTTTGGTTCTCTTGCAATACATTCTGGAGAGATAATGAGCATTGTTGTTTTTGAATGTTATGTTGGTTGAATATTTGTTGTAATTGATGATCTCGTAGCTGTAGGCAAGCAGACGCAGATTCCATTGTAGTTGAAACAGTTATCCATCCACCAGTCAAAGACAGGGTTCTGAAAGTAATTGCAACTAAGCTGGAGTAAGCAAACAAACGATATTGCACTTCAAGCTCTCATTTAATGGGAGTGAGTGCTACTCGGTGCGCTTATTCACCTGCAGAACCCCTTTTTTCGTAGTGGAGTAGTGGACTCTATTTATTTGATGGGTTTTGGTTTGCATTTCAAGGTGCCATAAAGAGGATCACTTTACTACTTTTCCAGGATAATTATTTTCACAACATGAAATGTTACCATGTAAGAGAGATCCTCTACAAATGCCTATACTATGCGAGGCGTTATTTTATTTTATTTTATATATAGCCAATCGAAGATCTTGGCTTGATATCACCAGGTAAAGGTAAAGGAATAGGTGGCTGGCATCCGAGTATACGATGGGCACTTTATATGACACTGCCTTTGTTTTAACTCCTCGTTTTATGGCTATTTGTACATAAATGGAACTGCAAAATATGTTGGTATGGCTTTTTCCAGAGCTAGTATAAACCTGCGGTATCACCTGCAATAAAAAACAATTCTCTGTAAGAATACGATGCTGGTGTGGAATACATATGTAGCTCCTCTACACGGGGTGTATTACAGGATAAAGGGACCCAAGTCAGTATATTAGTTTTGTTGTGGTGATATAGCATACAAACACGAAAATCAACACCACTTACTGTTCCCGAAGAGGGAAGAAATCCAGACTTGGTGTGACATTATTAAAGCAAACTGCCGATAATCCGCTCAACTTCTGGCACCTCGTAACATAACACGGAGACTTAACATCATGAAGGTGACTGGTTGGTTGTATCCAGAAGGAGTCCATGAACGAATTTCATGAAGAGGGAAAGTTATATTTTTTGTGGATTAAGAATGTTATGTACATATCTAGAAGGTAATAAATACCTCGTCTCTCTGCCTGTGTGGACAGAAAAAGGAATGAAAGTAAATTGACATGAACACCACTCGATTTCGGAGGTAGTCCACCTTTTCTATTTTATGTATTATAGGAAACGCAGTGCACAGGCACACACCTCATTCTACCACACTAATCCCGTAATCGGCTCCATCTCACATGCAGGCATTTCCATAAACAAACACTCGTAAACGCCAAAGGTGAAAATAAATCCGAACTTCTACTGCCCAACCCAGCCCTTACCTCCGGAACTGATGTGTTGGTAGTGGCATTTCTCCCAGCTCCTGGAATTTTTGGAGTATAAAACACAACCCCAAAACGGAAGCAGTTGTCTGGTGTCCGACTCCAATTCTTTTTTAGTTGTGTTGCGTTGTGTCCGTTAACTTTAATAGCTTTGGCACAGCACATGCAGCACCTTTAGGTTGCCGAAGTGAATTTCAACGTGGTGGTCTTTTCTTGACGAATAATTTATTCCGTCCAATTTTGCATGACCACAATGTCTACATTTATTTTAACAGATTAAGATAGCAGGAGCATGGCAAGGTAAGGTATTCCGACTATGGCTGGGTCACAGCAGATGCCTGTTTATTACTTGCATGAAACTGAGCTGTTTTAAGGTGTAAAATTCACACCTATACATTCCCTTGGTTTGCGGCCATTTGTTTGAACTCCTTGGTCTATGGTGTGGCCTGTTGGAGTGACCATTATTTAGAAAATGGTGTTTCACCCACCACACGGTCAACGTAATGAGGGAGAGATGTGTTCCCACTTTACTATAATCACGCTGACAATAGCCACCTAGAATTTTTGAGGTAATCAAAAGTCAAGTTTTGGGGAATGAATGCAATTAAGAAAAAAAGTAAGGTGGTTGAGAAGCATATTACTGTGTTGTCCAACCAGGTTTTGAATCCTCATCATCAGGCATCATCATCTTCTCTTGGGCAACCAAATTAAGAGTGAAAATTGAATGGGCGATTATGTCTATATTTTGGAGAGGGATGTATTCTTCTCAGTTTGCGTAGCAGAGTGAAAAAGGTGCAATCAAGTTTGTAGGGAACTTGATTGGACTCCACCTGGAGGAATAAATTAAACTCTGCCAACTTATGTCTGTGTGTGTGGTAAAGGTAAGTGTATGTAGGATCAAGTGGAAATCCAGCAATTAAGCCGACAAACAATCAAATCAACAGAGAAATGGTGTTTGAACTCGGTTTGATGTGATCTCTTCATCAGTTTTGGAAGGTGTGTTGCAAGACATGAATAATAAGCGAACCACCATATTATCAATGTACTCATTATCAACCATGCCAAACTTTAAAATAAACAATTATAGCAGGTTATAATTTGCAAGTGTTGATTCAACGCAGCAATGTTAAGAACCTGTTTTCACGGCAAAATGGAAAATGTGGATTATTTTAATTCAACACATTACAAGGGACAAAACACTCCTTCTCCAGCATTTTAACACTAACAATGTTATTGTAATAATTCATTTTCTAACAAAAAAATAATAGTAGGATGAGCGACACAATTGGACTCCAGAAACACATAAACTAAGCAAATATAAAATTTGCCTTTCCTTTAAAGAATACAACTCCAACTATAACGATGCGTGAAGTATTATTGTTCGATAGCGTGAACATGTCAACAGCCAACAGCCCAACCAGACGGGAGCATTGTTTTATTATTACCCTTAAAAAACAAAGGTACAACAAAACCGTCCATCCACTGACTAGCTGGCACCGATAATCACAATCAGTGTGCATGTAAATTCTCGATACCGGGCAAAGATAAATGCCTGCTCAGCTCAATCTTATTGTTCAAAGTTGTTGCAAACGAACGTGTCTGGTTTGCTTGGTTGGTAGCAAATATGCAAGTAACCAAGCAATCTGGTTCAATTTTTGATCTGTCAATCTGAAAACAACAAGGCGTTGTATTTTCTTTGTGTAGATAATAAGTGCATTTTCTTATGTGGACTGTATCCTGCATAACTTTGGTGCTGTACTGATTCTTGCCTACTTTTTATTCTAGTAAACCACATTCTACCCGTGAGTCTACATTGTTTCAAGTTATTTGTGGTTTATTTAACCAAATAAATGTGCAGGGTGGCATTTATCTCGAGTGCTATTTATTCTTATCTAATGAACGAGATCAAAGTTGAGGTTTACAAACTCATTACTTGTGGCTGCAGCAATGCAATGCAACCCTTTTGTTTGTGCTCAATTAAGGTAGGACCACCAAAGGAGGGTAAATCGGCGAGAATTTGCGTTTCGTGATGATCTAAAAGATAACTCGTATTAATAAAGGATGAACATTAAACAATGCAACTCGATTGGTTTACTCTCTGGTCTGCATTTTGATGTAGAAGTCTTTTCATGATACCTGTACAAGGAATGACTCACAAGTGTGCATCTCTATTTTTCTTTTATTTTTCAAATCCTCCTTCAACTTCATCAAAATTTTCTCTCCAAAAAGGAGAACGTAATAATATTACACTATGGGATTGGTGATGGTAAGGTGCTAATAAACATGTTATTTCTGTTGACTCTGAAATAATTTCTGATTTTACGGATGATTTTGTCTTGACCCTAGTAACACGCCCACCTGGAATCCCTTCCAAACAGATTGGTCCATTCCTAAATCCACCTCCGGAAGAGTTTTACGTACTCAGAGTAACTTACTCTGCTCTAGGGTACGTTAGACATGGTCAATGAATAATACAACATAACATGGACTCGAGAGAATGAGTCGGTACGATATGGTGGGGTTGTGAGTGAGGTGCCATAAATTTCTAAAGAAAATGGAGGCCTCCTACACCGAATATTGGACTAATCTATGCCAGAATACTCTTTTTTTGCAGTGGATGGGAGGAATGCGTTGAAAAATTCCGTCCGTAGGTAATTGATAGGTGTTGGGTGAATGTGGGATAATTGATGAATGAGGTATGAAAATGGGCAAGAGCTCATCAATTTTGTTGCAAGTTAGTGGAGGTGGTATGGTAGCTAGGGCAAGGTAATAACGATTAGTTGTACATACTGGACCCAAAGGAAGATGGATGGGTGGTTGAAGTTGAGACTGGACTGAAGTTGTAGACTAGTCTTGAAAATGAGGTTGGATTCCGTCAGGTGAAAAATGATGGATAAACGATGACAGAGGTGGTTATTCGACTTGCCAAGTCAAGTCAAGTCATCAGCGTGAGAAGTTGGGACTGGGTTAAGTTGGAAGGAAGGCCAGAATTTGGGGGATGAGAGCATATCATTTTCTAAGTTATCATCATTCCTCATCTGATTCCCTATAGGAGATGACTGTAGCTGTAATGACGGGTGAACTGCAAACACAGGCGCCTTCTTCTGCATCTCGTAAACAAGGAATTGTTGCCTGAATCCAGATAATGAACTGCTCGCCACACACTTTGCTCCCCAAGGCATCCTTTCCACCTTCAATTAATGCGAGACACTGTAATGAGATCCTATTTGTTTTTCCTCTCATTCATCGTTGAATCATCTCACTTGGATGGCAGGCGTAAGATTCTTACGGTAAGAAATATATGCCAAGGAAGGAGGATCATGGGATGAACGCCCATTGAAATGTCTTCTTTCTTTAAATTTTTAACCTTCCAATACATTTTTTTCGTGGATTTAATATCCAACCGAAATTCAGGAATGATCATAAAAATTATATTGTTTTCATCCTCGGGGCCACATACATGCATATATTGGGTAGAGTTTCCTTACGTAGCCAGAGAGAAATTAAAGCATTTATTGCTCTTTATTTAAGGAATAAATAGTGCCTCACCAAGGGATGAGACTTGATTGCACTTGTAAACCGAAAGGGTAGCAGGAATAATGGGACTCTCCAGGTAAATATTACACCACAACTAAGCCAACTATCTTGGTAACCATCCGTTGTTAACGCGTTTAGTTTGTTTACCTTTCCAGAGCTAAAATTTAAGGCAGGATCAACAGATCCGATCTCTTGTTGGTTTTCCCATTCAACACCCATCATCATGAGGGAAGGCAATCCATCGAAAAAATCTACACTTATTATTTTCCTGTAAATTAACCCTCTTCATTTCAGCCTTTTTTCTTTCCATTTTTTTTATTTCCATCCACTTCCTTCACTCAGTAACTGGAGTCAAGTCAGTGACGGCTGGCCCTCACATAACAATTTACCATTTTCCATTTCCTCCACTTCTTAACTCAGTCAGGGCTGGCAGGTCAGGACACCTTTCTCAAAACAAACACACACCAAATTAAAGTCAGTCATCAACGTATGCCTCGAATGGTGCAGTAACAGCACCTGTGTCTGATAATCACATGATGATAAGTCTTGTTCTGGATCGCGCGATCCAGGCAACAACCCATTTAACCCAAACTCACTCCCGGTGTCATAATAACAGCCTTATGAAAGTGTCGGGTTGCAGGGATTACTTGACAGGAAACATTCAACGAGCTAAGACTGAAGAAATGACAAGATATGCAAGTATTTCGTAGTTGAGTAAATTCTGAAAATTCTGGTTTAAGTCGCTTCTTGCTAAATGACTTGATTCTTGGTATGGAATTTAATACAGTGAAAATTAGACGGGGTGAAGGTTTGCCATTGTAATAACCTTTCCCATATGTTAGCTACCTACCAAAGTAAACCCATTGTTCTAATTTCATGCACTTTTTAAAACAATGGACCAAATGCATCATTATCAACTGATCATATGCGTGGCAAAAGGGAATTAAGGGAATTGTCAGATAAATACTTGAATGTTCTGAGTGACATTCATGCTTTGTTTGACACTGGACAGAGTCCTCAAAATAACCACAAGTACGTACATAGTCATACACGGCCTTAAATAATATTTAATACTGCCATTGTGGTAGGATATACACCCGTAATTATTACACATGGAGGAATTTGGCTCAAAAATAAATGGTTTTGCGTCTATTACAGATAGATAAGTACGTACATAGTCATACACGGCATTAAATAATATTTAATACTGCCATTGTGGTAGGATATACACCCGTAATTATTACACATGGAGGAATTTGGCTCAAAAATAAATGGTTTTGCCTCTATTAGAGTGCATGGCTAAGGATTGACTGAATTCAGGAGAACCGTGTTGGATATGGAGCAAGGATAACCGATCCAGCTACAAAAAGATAATAACTGGTTATGCGTTAGTTTAAATTTGTTGGTTTTGTGAACACCTTAGCTGACTGACGGATGGTAATAATGGGGGAGTTGAGTCAAGTCGCAAACAAAACAACTTGATAGCTGGTAGAGAAACTTCCCATTTTGTGTCCTGTCTATCCTTCCTTTTATTCTGGTTTAATAAAGCCAGCTTAAAACAAATTAATGTTAGAAGCTGCTTTGATAATCGTTTATCCAAAAGCAACCAGTTTATTGCTCATCTTACTAACGGCTGTGAATGCACACTCAGTTAATTTAACATGACTACTAGTACTTGGCCAGTAGCTGGTTTTTTGGGAGTTGTTTCTACTTTGTATTGTAGGCGCTGTATTGAGTGAGTGAGTAAATGCAAATGCGGGATGTCATGAGGGTATTATTGCCGGTGATTAGCTACCACTCATTCACATCACCCAAGGTGATTGCGGTATGGCTGAGTTGGTTTTTTTACATAACACAATCCGGTCTTGGAGAATCTTTCTTTGGACAAGGATTGATAAGATGCTGCGTGAATGTATATCTCGCCAATAAACAGAGGTGGTTTAAAACCGCTTTGTTAGTTTCTCTACTGTAAGGATGGTTATATTGTGAATTTTTCTGTATATATACTTTCTGATTTTCCTGCCAGAAGCAGTAATTGGTTTGAGAGTGTGAGGAGACAGGTATGACTTTGCGTGTAGGGAGGTAGAAATTCTACCGTAGAATAGTAGGTGGCTTCCCAGACTGCGATAAACGAGTACAAAATCTGTTGGCTTGGCGTTTGGCAAGATAAATGAAATTCAAAGTGTTGGAGGCAGTGCAAATAGTAATTGGTTGGGATGACGGTAATGATAGGTATCACTGAATGTGAGAACGTTTAACGTAGGACTTTCATCACGTTGATTTTTCATTAAAACGAGTTCACTCCACTCTGTCCAGATTTCTGAGCACGTTCCCAAGAAAATATGAAGTTTTAAAATGGCATTAAATTTTATGAAACCTCTGTTTTGGGCGGGATAAGCCACAGGGTCCTGATACGATTAAAATCAAACCAGACAAGTGCGAAAAGTTGCACTTCAATCAAGACACGGGGCCCAAAACAAACTTAAATTTTTCCAGGATTTTATGAGGAGTTATTTATATTGTTATGATGTGCCAAGTACGAATACCTTAGCTGCACCTGGAATTCTTGGTGGTAAAACAAAAAGAGAGACTTCTCACCTGCCAATATTCATTTAGAGCCGACGCCCCCAGCCTAATTTTGTTTGCTTGGGAAATGAGGTTCCAATTCCCCATGTTTGCTTTTTTTTAATTCCGTCGGCACGTTGGAACTACCTCCGTCTCACGAAGAACAATGTTGGTTGGTCAATAAGGGCAACTTGATGAGATTATTTCAGGTAATCAAATGTGATCCAGGTCTCATTTGGGAACAAAAATTCCAGCTTCTAGCCAATTTATGTGGTTGGACTGGAGTTTTTAAGTTTTGGTTAATTAGTTGGCGATGTTAGGATTGCATTAGGAATTCTTTCTCATTACAATAAATATAAATTACATATTAGGTTGGCGAGGTGTGTGTTCCAACTGTAATCTCAATTACACCACACCACGGAGTAATCAGCGGAGTGAGAGGAAATGTTGCAAGAAAATCATCATTATCATCGCCTTCAAGGCAGAGGTTTAAATAATAACTTACCTACCAGTATCATTTACTTGCCTCTGTAAATTTTTTAGAGTTTTTTTTATTTGTTGTCTTCATGACCCATAA
Source organism: Folsomia manolachei (assembly GCA_036491905.1). NCBI lineage: Eukaryota > Metazoa > Arthropoda > Collembola > Entomobryomorpha > Isotomidae > Folsomia > Folsomia manolachei. The sequence continues at coordinate 74,601 of JAAXNX010000007.1, read as the reverse complement.
TATGGGATAACCAAGCTATCCCATTTTCATCTAATGTCACTTTACAAAGTTTAAAGATCTTTAGTTCAAAATTTATATTGTTAACAGAATCTGGAGTACAAAATGTAGAAGAGGTATGTAAATAGCAAAAAATTACGAAAAGATAAATTTTGAATATTTTTTTCTCATCGTTGCAATTCCTGGATTCTTGGATCAATTCATGACCACATTTAATTTTTTATAAAAAGTTACTATTGCAAATTGTACCAAGGTGAAATCTTGAATCACGAAAAAGTGTGCTGGATGGGAATAATCTCAAGGGAAATGAGTATGCATTGTATTCCCTTAATTGGGCCGAGTATACGTATCTCTATCGCATGCATAGCATATTCCGATCGTAACACAGTAATACTCAATAAGCTACGGCTCATCCTCTCCCTAATGTAATTTGATCCAGGTATTAGTGAGAATGGGACAAATGTTGGGCTTCCTAACACACGAAGGGTCATTCTCTGATTCTTGGATCAATTCATGACCACATTTAATTTTTTATAAAAAGTTACTATTGCAAATTGTACCAAGGTGAAATCTTGAATCACGAAAAAGTGTGCTGGATGAGGAATAATCTCAAGGGAAATGAGTATGCATTGTATTCTTTAATTGGGCCGAGTATACGTATCTCTATCGCATGCATAGTATATTCCGATCGTAACACAGTGATACTCAATAAGCTACGGCTCATCCTCTCCCTAATGTAATTTGATCCAGGTATTAGTGAGAATGGGACAAATGTTGGGCTTCCTAACACACGAAGGGTCATTCTCAATATTCCAGATAGCACTCCAGAATATGAATAAATGATTAAAAGGGGTACATTAATATTTTCCACACAAGGAACCAATCTCATTTACGAACAAAGTCCCAAGAGATGTGACTTTTCCTCTTTTACGCCAGAGCCGCACCACATCGCATGGTTTTGGTAATAATGGCTTTATTATCTAACAAATGGCAGAGAGAGGAGTTGATGAATGTCGCAATTTATGGCGTTTTTATCATGAATGGCAGCTTTTCCATGCAATGCCAGTTTCTGTATTGATATAGCTGTATATGAGTGAATGGGGTGCCATTATTGCACCTTCTGTGACACCCTTGTTGAAATTGAATCGTTCATTATGTCCCTGGAGTTGGTAGTAAATATGGTTTAGTTTCAAGATGCATTGCATCTAATGCATGCATTGTTGTAGGGAGTATATTGGATTCGAAAAAAGATAATACTCTTTGTTTTACAAAATCATACGCAAAGTTATTGCCTTGACCGAAGCAACAATTTATACGTCAAGCCAAAATGTGTAGCTGCAAAGAAAACTGGAAAAGCCAACACAATTTATGTCACATAGAATAAACACTCTCCATCCAAACAACACCCTATATTGCCATCATTAGTGCCAATTTGGGGCCGTAAAATAGCGGAAACATCGCCGCCTGGGCTTTGTGAAAATTTTGCTCTCAGCCCAAAGAAGTTACATGTTCGTGTCAGAAGAGAGGAATAAGTGTACCGGGCTGATTGAAGGAAAGTATGGGGAACTTACAGTTTTTTGCACATTTCAGCCAGGGTGTCATTTTTGGGCTTTTGCCCTTTAATTTACACGCAAGCAATAGAACTCTGTTTAATCACAAAAAATTGCAGACATGCTTTAAGGAAGTTGAAATTGTTTTACTGCACCTAAGCCAATTTCCACGGCACTTTGTCCACTTTGCAATTGTTTTCTTACATATGTGATGGGATCTATTTTACGGGTAGCAAAATTACGAGTAGCAGTAGCAGCAGGTAGCAGTATACTGTTTTACGTAGACCAATTTTATTATAATTATCATGAATTACATTTCCACTGACAATATAACACTTGAACCAAGGAAACAATCAATAAGTAGTGAAAACCTATGTCGCAGTGGTATTGCACTGACATAAATTGACATAAAACAACCTCGAATGGAATATACATGCCTCCATTACATTCATGTAGTTCATTTAGTTCAATTGGAAGACATGCAACGAAAGGTCCAAACCTTCGAAGAAATGTGTCGGAGTAGAGTTGAGGGGTTTGAGCACAAGTGGTTTTTGGGTCCGACCTCAAATCACAAATCTAAACTAGAGATCAATGTTATTGCCACATGCACATATATGGCCACATATTATGTACATGTGTATGCCAACCGTAATCTGTCGGATGCAAGCAATAACTTTGTATCAGGATGAAATCTGCCCCGAAAACCTCAGAGGATAGAGAGAGAGGAGTGCTTTTCTTTATCTCTTACAATTCTTCATCTCATTTTTCCACTGGGGCTTAAATGCCTATGAATGCATTACACATCCTTTCGAGAGTCAGGGGCATGATTATAAAACTACTGGTTTATTTTATGATACCCTTCAAACTAGGTTCAAAGCTGGATGGATTGCATATCCAGTGAAAATCAGTAGTTGCATTGTTCATGAGTTTCCAATCAGTGGCTTGAGTATGTGAAGCTGAATGCTTTGAAATTTGTGGGGTAACTGCCACCAGATTGCTTTGGTTGTGTAATAAGAAATTGCGAAAAAATGGATTTTATTTGAGTATTCAAAACAAGAAAGCCTGTGGCATGGAAGCAGATGGAATTCATTCATTTGTTCATTTGAATCAACATGACACTCCAACAAGCCGAGGGAAATCGGAGTGGATTTATTCCAGGAATTTGATAAAAGGCCAATTTGAGAGTGTGATATGGTAAATAAATGGGAAAGTGATGGTGGGGATCAGCTATTATCGACCTCCCATCAGAGACAGACAAGTTGATGGGACATTGGTTGAATGTTGATGCAATAAGTTGGTTGTGTAAGTATAGCAAGCGGGCATTTATTTTCTGCTCTCTCTCCCGGTGGTCATCCGGGCATGGTCGTGGAATCGTTTTGGTTGTGTAATTGTGACAGAATGGGGGAAAATGACAATACAATTGGTTTTCTCTTTTGTCACGGTACAACCACAACCACAACTTGAAATTCCACCGATTCTTTCCGGCCAATTTTATATTGCTTTGCATGCTTCTGTTCCCTCACATTTTATCTTTATGTCCAACTCCTATCATTTCAGTGTGCCATCAATTCCTAGCTGAGGAGGGTTCACGGTGGTGAAATAAAATAAATAAATAATTATTGGGCAGTCTGCATATCAATATGGAGCACAAGAAATAAAATGGAATGAGTAAGTAGGCAGAGGAAGGAAGGACAATTTATTGGTTGTATAACCTCGTAAAATACCTTTTCCATACCTGTTATTGGGCCCGTATTATGCAATTTAATTCGTTTTTTGCTCTACTCTGACTTGTCCTCTTTTTCAGGGAGAAGGAGGAAGGTGCGCAAATGGTGTGGGGCTGTAGGGTGACAGAATGGGAGCTTGGGACTTGGTGGCGTTTTTATAGTTTGGTCACGAGAGATGCATTGCAAGTCAAGGGAAAGTGGATGGCATGCGGGACAAGAAGGATTCGTATTCGTGAGGAATGGAGTGCTTTGCAAATGACAGGCGGTGGAAATAGTTCCGTTTGTGAGACTTCTGCTACATTGGCTCTCTCAGTTTCTCATGGTTTGCTTGACTTGGTTCAGTTTGATATCTTTCTCTGTTGGTCGACCAAGTAAGGAATGGGGGAAAATCGTCGTCCCTCGCAAAGTCAGTCGTCTACCAACAGCCAACAACCCAGTCAATTGTTGGAAAATCAAATTGGTAAAGTCGGAGAAAGGAGAGAGAGAGAGAGAGCAGTCCACTGGAAAATTGGTCCTAATCTCTAGTTCTTGCGGTCCAAGGAATCTTCTCAAACTGCTTCTGGCTGTCCATTCCTCCTTCACTCTACCCTTGTCGGGATTCCATGTAATTACCGAGCAGAGGACTGCATACATACAGATGTACCATAGCACTGCACTTCACTGCACAACATAAAGTCCGAGTATGGTATTGATGGAGTAGAATGGACACATTGCATTCAAAATACATCCATGTCCCATCAGAGATGTTACGAGTTAAAGTCTTACCCTGGTAGAGTTGGTATGTTCCAAGTTTCTGAAACAACTTGAAGTTTGAGAGCACAGAAAGAAAAGAAACGTGCTTAAAAAGAGTTTTGAGACAGATTGGGTATGCATCCCATGAAAATGTGTTCATGTAGTTGAAGTGCTTTACACGAGTCTGCCACCTTTTCAGGCACCGATGAGATGAAAACTTCAGGTTGAACAACTTTCTCCACAAAGTCATCACTTCATGGTCTAACCAGCACCGGGCCCGTTTGTGAGTGTGGAATGCCACTCACTTGATCCCTGTCTCACTTGGCACGAGTCAAGTGCTCAGATGCAAGTGTGTCGGAGTTACGTTAGTGTAACAATTTACGGAGATTTCTATTTTCTGATTGCGTCCCTGATGAGTCTGCCAGAAGGGAATGAAAGGTCAGCAAAACAAGCTGGAGAGTGTGTAATATCTTCTTACCACTCAAAGTTTCCCGTTTTTTTATCACATGACAATTGAGAGATAACAAAGTTTTGGTGGGACTTGCTGTAAAACCTTGATGAACAAAGTGAGCTCACAATCTCTATGGTTTGGGTATAGATAACATATTCACAAGGGAGTCTCTAACTAAAGGATGAGACACTCTGGGTTGACGAATGTTTGGTGTGATTGCATATATGACCTATACAGTAGAACATAGTCAGTAGTGGTTGGAGTAATTTATAGCTGGGTGCCGGGTCCTGATGCAAAATTTGGGTTGTCTGAGTGTATTCTCCAGGATTAGTTGAATTGCATAAAAACATTTCAGTCAGGATTGGGCGGAAGAGGATGATGATGACCCTGCTCGAAGGATTCATCGTGGGATGGATGCGTCTCAGGTTTTGCGTCCCACACAGCACAGCACAGCGACACTAATAAAATCTCCAATCTTCTTATTCAGAGATATGAGAAGAATAAATGGACGTGTACGGGCGCCCATAAAAATGGTCTTTTCCCGAAAAAAACCCGGATTCTTTGGGTGAATACTGGAGTGGTTGAGCAATTCGGAGTGAGGCAGCTTCCTTTGCTGACGGAGTCAAAGTCAGTGCTGCGTGTAATACCGATGACTCCGTACTGTGAGCACTACACCAATCCAACCATCCGCTACATAAATGACTTGTAATTCACTGAAATATCTGCACTTAATGATTTGGAAAATCGGCACTAATAAATTTCTTCTTGGCCACTGGAAAAGCTCCCACTACACATGACATCTCTCTTCTAATCCATAAAAACTTGGTTGTATATGTACTCGAAGTGTATATACGTATTTCTAGCCAACCAAACTTTTCCACTCGCTCTCTCTAAACTTGGTTCTGCCAATACTTACATGAGAAATCCTATTATTTCGGCTGGTTAAAGATGTTCTCTAATACGCTCATCCCTCCGACTTGGTCTCGTGCTGAGATACTAACCATCAATGATGCTTTCCTCATTTCCTTTACATTTTAATATCTCCCATATAAAATCCTTCCTTTCCTCCCGCTTCACGTCCTACATCTTTACCAGCGCCTGTCCCAACACCAACAAAACACTTTGTAATGTCCCCAAGTGCGGACTTCCCGGAGTGCGGACAAGGAATAATCTTGTATTGTCTCGAAATGTTCTTATTCTCCTGAATAAAATAGCGGGGCGAAATGTTGTGCATACTCAATTTTGAGTATGCGAATCCTGCTAGATAATAAAATAATTCTTAGCAATTTGTTTGTGTACAAAATCCGCATATTATGGATTATCAAATCGGCGATAATTGGCTGAGTGTCGTGTTTTGAGACAAACCGTACAAACCATTATATTCATGCCAGAAACGGATGTATTATTTTGTATTGCTGTAAAAATTGGATGGAACACCATTTCTCACCCAGATGTATGTACATGCCACGTACGTAATTAGGGCTTGGAGTCAATGGTTTGGAGTGACTGACTATTTACGGGCCGAAAAAGCTATAAAAAAATCGGATCAACGATCATCATCCATCCCATCCACCTCACCACTTTTCACAAGAAAAGAAATCCATGCTAGCTCACATCTGCTAATTGGATGGATGTCAAGTAACTACAAAAGGGAATCACTTGCGCTTTTTTCTACTCCAAAGTGCGCGCATAAGTATTCAATCCATAATCTGCAAGATTGCATCCACTCTTGTATTTGACATATGTATGTATTTACATGTTTATGTCTGTCTTTTATTGTCGGGGTTCTGGAATCTGGAATGAAATTAGCCTGACTTGACTAGGGTGCTCCATCCCAGTCATCACTTCCGAGTAATGTTATGTATATTAATGTTATATGGGGTGGAAAAGGGAATGAATCACTTCTCCGAGAAATAAGGATCCATTCAAATTTTTGCGTATTATGCAACTAAGTAATAAAAATCCTACATCCTGAAACTGCACTTCAAACTTGGTAATTTCTGGGAAATTTTTCCTTACATGAAATAAATTGAAATACTTTGTGCACCCATTTCACGTATATTTTGAAGTCAGCCCCACATTGGATTTGACACTGGTGGCCAGTGGTAATTGCATGTCATTTTATCTTCAGGATAAAAAAAGGCGAGTGATTATATTCGGTATATAAGTGCATGTCCACTTGGATATTTAATGAGGGCTACCACCACGACAGTGACCAGACAGGAAGACATGCTCCTGAGTGAAAGAGAAAGGCTGTACATGGCACATGGCATGATGAAGAGAAAGGCTGGTTGCCTCTTTTGGGTGACAACAGGATTGAGCTCAGTTGCTTAAGTTTACATGTGACATAAAATATTTGATAGTGTAGCCACTGTAACACCTTGGGCCATCACTTTGCGTGTCTCGTCCCAACTTTTTGGCCAAAGAATGAAACAGAATGGAGAGAAAGTCCCTCGAGAGTTGTCCCGTTGTTTCCTTGTCCTTATTCCGGATGCTAACTGGGTGGATAGAACATAATGCCCTGAAAAAGTAATTTTCATTCCTTCTAATCATCAGGAGTAGCACATTTTAGTTGGGTCTTCCAGTCCCTTCTGGACATTTTTGTCATGAATACTTTACCCGGATTGCAATGTCTTTAATTCCGCATCCCATTCCAGTATTATAAATGCAACAAAGTTCATGAAGAGTGTTCCAAGGGCGTGCAAATTACAAAATGCAGTCATTTGTTGTGTGCATGAAGTTAGATGACCTGGTTACTATTATGCATATGGGGACAATTGCGACGAGTAAGTTTAATTAAACACAACTGCAGTGGTCACCTTATTAGAAATAGGACCTTGCTACTTCTTCTAATTATCTCCATTTGTCCAACCACTGGATTGCATTAATTAATGAAATATAAGGACGCAATGACCAACGTTTTTTTCATTTGTAAGCAAGAATACGGAGTAAAATTGCAATTATTCTACAGAATGGTGATTCAATTCTACAGCTATTCTGGTAATACTATTGTGGGGCAGAGTTTGCTTCCTAGAAAAGCAGAAATAGGAGAATGGAAAGGACATGAATTAAATATTTGTACGGTCCTTTCTTTCAGCACATTATCACATTTTGTACTCTTGTTTTTTCTTTCGTGTGAGGTGAACTCACGCGAATTCGGCAACAAACGAAATTGAAGTGGCAACTGCATTGATAATGGATGATGGTCAGAAACATCCACTTATAACCACCTTCGACCACCAGTCACTTCGCACCTGATGCCTGATACTTTCCTACATATAGCGGTAGCAGTTCCATTGCATGCTTAATGTCACGTTTTGTGTCCTTGTGTTTTAACTCTCCACCCTAATAAGACACATCATCACTTATTCTTGTAATGTGTCTCACGTGGATTGAATGATTTAAAGAAAATGTAGCACTTTCTTTATCTCGAATAATTGGTAGGATTTTCAATAATTTTTGGAGTTTGACACTTTTCCAAATCAGTTTCATGCCACCCACCCACCTACTCCGGCTATAAAATGATGACATGGAAATTCAGGTCCTCCAATTTTCCGGTGGCTGCATTTCGCCCTACCAAACATTGGGTGAGGGTGGTAACACATGGTACACCAAGATAATTGGCGCCGAGGAGTTGTCCACGCAGAAAAAATTCCGGCCCTCCTATTTTATGTGCGAAAATTCATTCAAAACACGCAAAGAGAGGACGAATTTGCTGGGGCATGACTCAAAGCAAGAAACCAATTTCATGAAACAAGCAGTTTTAGCACCTTCACCATTTTCTCACCCACCACTGCCTCCTCTAATTTTTACCCTGGCACTCTTTCCATGTCTTAATTGCCATGTTGTCCACACTGAACTACTTGGGCGTTGCGTTGGTAAAATAAAACTTGCAACATGCTACAATATAATATCCAGCCAATTTATAGGTATGAAAGTAAAACATGTAACTACCCGGTATTTCACAGGCTAATGTAGAAATAAGTGACACAAACCCGAAATCAAGAAAGGTGCATAATATCCGCAATTCTACCATTTTTGCACAGCAAACCACAAAAGTCAGCCAAAAGAAAAAGGCAATGTGAGACTGAATAAAATGCAAGAAAAGGGGCGTACGAATTATGTTCCAAAGATTTTGCATACAATGTGAGTTTTGATGGGTTTCATGTCATTAATTCTTATCGAGTTGATTATCACCCCACAAACTACTTGAGCTGGGTTCTGTAACAGAACTTCTGTTCCGATGTGGAATGTCAGTTCGTAAATGAGAGTGAGAGTAATTTAATAAAAAAAGTCCACATTACAAGTACCTTAGTAGACTCACACCTTCAGAAATCGGAAGACACAGGAAGACAACAATTTATCACAAAGACCGTCAAGACGCCATCTGGCTCTGTTTAACAACCATTATATTATTTCATTGGCTTAGGGTGACCACCCAAAGTCCACTGTCTGCAATCCGAGTTGATTTAATGGCTGGTAATTTAAATAGTTGATAGATTCGCAGTTAACTAGTTAATAAGCAACTGGGAGAGAGTGGACTTTTTTAACTCCTTCAATTCTTACTGGACTCGATTAAATTCAAAGGATGGTGAATGAATAGTTGCATACAAATCACCAGTTTTATACTCATCCGGATAGGGTGGTGTTAGTGGACTTGTGCAAATAAAAGAGGTGGGGGAATTGATGAAATGTGGGCAATTTTATGCAAATTGCAACCAGTATTAAACTAAGGGAAATTAATATTAGTGACCATTGGAGCAACAGATTTGCTCTGTTTTGGCTGGTAATTTAAATAGTTGATAGATTCGCAGTTAACTAGTTCATAAGCAACTGGGAGAGAGTGGACTTTTTTAACTCCTTCAATTCTTACTGGACTCGATTAAATTCAAAGGATGGTGAATGAATGGTTGCATACAAATCACCAGTTTTATACTCATGGGATATGGGGTGTTAGTGGGACTTGTGCAAATAAAAGAGGTGGAGGAATTGATGAAATGTGGGCAATTTTATGCAAATTGCAACCAGTATTAAACTAAGGGAAATTAATATTAGTGACCATTGGAGCAACAGATTTGCTCTGTTACACTACCACAGGCTATCATTATCATCAGGAACTTCATCAGTCAGCCTGTGGGTCATCAATGGATGTTTGAAAAAATGCTTCTTCTTCAACCTACTATTTGACTGCTAGATTGGTATGCAGTTGAACAATAAACATTAACTTGATGAAATTTATGGAAATCAAACCCTAAAAATGTGGTTATTACTATTATGTCATTATCTTACACATTTCATTGGCAGAGATAAATTTGAAGGAACTTTTCAATAAATTTACGGGATTCTACAAATTTCCATGTAAACTATTCTCACATAACTTACCTCGTCTATTGTTGTTTATCCTCTTGTTCCACGTGTTATTTCACACCACACTAATCAATAAATACAATAATATGTGTCTAATAATCAATCAATTAATTGGATTAATTAAATTTTTTCATAAGAAAGTGAGGCCAGGGATGAGTCACCTTAAAAGTGAGTGGAATTCTGGGAGTCATAGAGTTGAGCTAGTGCCCCAGTTCAAAAAGCAGGGGAGGGAAGGAAAGTCGACAATTTTGACTTTGTGCAAAAAACCCTCTTTGTCCGGTGTGATTATTTTTTCAGACGTGCAAAAATAATGAAATCAATTTAATACCTGGGTGCTAGTGGAGTAAACTATTTAGTTATTGGGTGTCGTCAATCTCCAAGATAAGGTAAGTATTGAATCTTTGCTAGTTGGTGTTTGTCGTTGGTTGCAAAATATCAGTAAAATTCTTGGCTGTGAGTTACAGCCAACAACGAATTTATAAGTTGAACTTGTAATAGGTGGTGTTGACATAGGATAAGATAAGATGGATTCTTCTAACGTGATGGATTCCACTCAGATGGATGCTACCCAGATGACCCAACTAACGGAGCAAGGGCTCACCGGGTCAACGTCGACGGCTACTGCGACCGCTTCTACTCAGCAGACCTATGCTATTGCTGGGATAAATGTTGTATTCCCAACGAAAGCTTATCCAAGTCAAATTTCAATGATGAACCAGGTAAGGGTCTAATTCTGGGTGGAAATATGGGATGAGAAGGGAAGGTCATGCCAAGATTGACGAGATGATTGATTATTGTTCTTTGTTCCAGGTTATTCAAGGACTTAAGCAGAGTAAGAATTGTCTCCTGGAAAGCCCTACGGGTAGTGGGAAGACGTTGGCTTTATTATGTGCGGCGCTGGCTTGGCAGAAACATGAATATGGTGAGTACAATTTGACTACTTTTACTTTCTCCTTAGGTCATTATGTTGGTCAAACCCGGTCTAAAATTAGGTATGAATAAGGCTCACTAATTACGGATTAGTAATTCCGCTTAGCACAGGGTTTTATTATGCACAACAAAATTAGGTCCTATTGACTCAAAGGATGTTTTATGATGAATTGTGTTAGGTTGAGAAAAGGATTAGTTGATCGATGAAAAAGGGTAATATGTGTTGAACTATGTGAGTAGCTAACTGACATCAGGATGGGTAGATTTTAACAACTTTTTTCTATAAATCTTTGACCCGGTACTACTCTCTTTGTTTTGAGATGCTATCTGTTTTCAGGCAGGGTCGTCATTGTTGTCATTTTCATTTATTTGTTGGGGGACGAGAAGAAACAAGAAGGCAAAAGGCAATGGGATATCAAAAACAAAGAGTGCGAGAGTAATGTTAAGTTACAGAGGTCGGTGTGATCGAGATGAGTGACGATGAGTGACGATGACTTGCTTGGGTGGATATTACACATTTTCTCACATTGTCCTTGTTTTCTCAAGTGTCTTCACGAACTTATCAGGGTCCAGCATCACCTCCCCCCCTGCTGACTTTTGTCTGAGAGACACTTTATCATCAAGCTCATTTCAACTCCCTAGTTTCACAATTTTACAATTTTTAAACCGTCTCCCCTTATTTTTGTTTACAAATATTAAAGGATGGAAAATTCTTTAGGAGCAGTACATACTCTGCATCTTGGCGACCTTCTTCTTTCCTAAAACAAACGGAACGCGAGACAACAATGCTCATAAACTTTTTAAGGGTTAAAAGCGTCCGAGGTGCTTCTACTTGTCACCATCAAATAAAAGGGTAGAGGTAGAGTTTCCTCGCGCAAACTTATTGCAGTGGACAAACACTTATTGACGGCGGCATTTCCTGGTTTCTCTATACACCATTTTTTGCGGTGGTCACATTCTTTAGGTACCTTTCATTTTCTTTTGTGGAATTTCTATCTCATCTCTACACATAGATCAGAAGACAGCATAATTCTCTGTCTCTGAGCAAGTGTCCCCTTACGAGAATGGAATCCTTTGCATACCTCTATTACATAAAACATTTTGAATTTATCCATCGATGCATTTAATTACGTTGTGTTTATTTTTGCATATATGTTTTTATATATTTTTTGTTATTGGGTTTAATGTGAAACAAGCTAATAGTCAGTGCACAATACATATTATTTTGTATTAGAATAGAGCACAGCTTAAATCATTGCATAGCTAACCGCACGTCAGGTCGACATGATCCTCAGAGTCAGTTTTGGAGATATGTATGCATTTAATTTATATGACCTGATGTTGCATCAATGTGAGATTTTAACAAGCATAGGTGTTACTGATCGTTGAGGGTGGTTCTCTGTGTTTGTTAGTGGTATAACTGATGGGAGTTTGAATACCATAATTTTTCATGGGATGGCAATATTTACCTTCATTTATGTAAATCATATTACTCGTAGTGGTCGGTGAAAATCATGTCAGTGTTGTAAAGGTAGCATAACCTATAGTTCTTTGTGGATTTTTGTTTTAAATATTTTATTCCACAGCATTTCACTTGTTGTTGGTTTTTAACGGCGTGGTTGTAGATCTCAGCCAGTTTCAAACATCGTTTGAGTTTACAAACTGTGGAAACTTGCTGGAGAGGAATTTGGTAATAATGTCTCAGATGCCTTAGTTTTGTCTCACTCCCTCAGTGGAGTTGAGCGTTATTGCATATACTAAAATGTGGTGTTACAGGTTACATACATGGAGATGAGTACCCAGATCTTGTAGCCATCTCGACAAGGCAATCCTTACCTTTTTATAGCCTCAATAATTTATTGGTACTTGTGCGATGATGAGGCATAAATAGTCTTGCAGAAGTTTATCGCTTTCTTGCGTCTCTTCTCCCTGCCCACTTTTGTTTACAAACGTGGCTAAAGAATATCTTAAACAAACAAACATACCTCTGGAAATATAATAGAGGAGGCAACCGACTTCATGTTAAAAAGATACAGATATTTCTATACTTCGTCCTCGTCATGTCTTCTTCTCTCACGCCCTTCCATATTTAGAAATATGGGGGATAATTATCACGGCTATTAATTTGTTGGAGGTGCAGGTGGGTTAAGGTAAGATTGATAACTCACTAGTAACGAGTCCAACAAAATGCTGGTTTTCAACATATCCGGAAAAGGGGCTATCTTTTGCATTTTTTCATTTCCTCGAAATTAATTAATGTCTCTGGAATTGATGCACAATTGCTAAGTAATTTACTTTAGACCGCCATGGAAGACTTGTGTGTAAGCATTTATTCGTTTGGTTCTGTTTTAGGGCGTTATGATCATGGAGTTTTTTGAAGTGAGAAAATGGCTGTAATGAAGAAGGTTAAATTCACGTTGTCATTGGTTGGTAGAAATATGAACTGCTCAGATTTCACTCCTTTAGTAGTGGTTGGTTGTTGAAGATAAAGATTCGCGTAACAATTGATTGAATGAAGGGACCACTGAATGAGTTGGTGAAAGAAAGAAAAAAATATTGAATAAGTATTTTCTACAAGACACGCCTCCGTATGCATCCGTATCCGTATGCATACGTTTGAATTTTCCTTTGATCAAACTACTACCAAAATTGTGTGTCTAGTAGGTAACATATAAGACTTATGCCGATAGGACCCCGTGAAGACGAAAGTGATTGAATTTCTGCTGCAACCTTTTCATCCTGAACTTGATCTTGATGCACAGGCAAACTAGCCACCCGGAATTATAGGGATTGTCATACATTTTTTCAATCTACAGTTTATTGCATTTGTAATCAAAATATAATAATTTAAATTATTCGGATATTAAGATATTCACATGAGTATATGCAGGAGTGTAAGTAAGTTGTATGGATGAATTTAAATCTCCTCTTCTCACAAAGCATGATTTAAATTGAATATTATTTTCATGTATAAGAGAAATTCATACACCATTTCGGCATGTTGGAGTAAACCAGTATTTAGTAACTTTTCAAGCATCCTGGCTTGGAATGATACTATTTGTTGGATAGGTATTTTGAGAATTAGTGGAATGTTTTCATTCTATGATATTGATATTCATGGTAATACAGTTTGCTTCTTTGTGGTCATCAAAAGAAGAAGAGGTGCCTGTTGTGCCACTGACAGTTGCAAAGTGATACATCTTTCATCAAAGTTTTTCCTAGGTGAAGAATTTTCTGTCTTCGTGAGAAACTGGAAATTATAAACGCTCTCCGACATACTTATCGCCGTGCTCATCGTCACATTGTTGAGATGCCATCCGCTTATTTCTTACCCTTTCCTCGATGAGATGAGATAAGGGTCAGTGGATAACAATAAAAACGTCTAGAATTTTATCAGTCAAGTGACTTTCAAGCAAGTTTATTTGATGGACTCTGGACTTAGTTGTTGGTTAGCCATATATACATGTGCGTGCAGTGTTATAACTGGATTTCCTTACTCTTGGAGAGAGAGGCGAGCTGCATATAATTTTTAATCTCGGTCACACTAACAATGGAAATAAGCAACTCTCTGCTTTTGTTTGTACAACTAGATAGGACAGGAAGAACAGTAGGGAAAGAGTGAAATTAAATTGCCGTGAGTTTCCGAGGTGGCACATTTAAAGACGGAAATTGTGTAGCGCATTTAATGTTTAGATAACGGAAAGCAGATATTTGAGGAAAAGCAAATACCTTTGCGACAATCAACCCGAAAGAAATCTATTAAAAGTGGTCCGTGCAGTGGAAATGAAATGACGGTAGCTCTTGGCTGGAACACCAGGAGCTTTCTTATAAGTGTTTTGAGACTGGTGACAATTATTCCATGTGCGATTGAGGCAAAGGTGATAGGTCTGCCGATGTGGTGGCAAATGAGTAAATGTCTTATCCTTTGACGACTAGTTAGCAGAGTAGTCGAAGTGGCAGGCGGACAGTTTAAGTGCTCTAATGGGCTCGGAGACAGCGGTGTTTGATAAAAGAAATCTTCCGACCAGTTCTAATTGTTTCAATACTATTCATGTGCTACCTGCCTTTTGTTTCTGTTCCGTCCGACTCAAAGGGCTTTGTTAACAGTTAGATGCGCGATTGATTGTCAATCTACAACAACCAGGCAGGCTTGAGATAATTGGTATTAAGAATCCGTCCATGAATGAGAGACACTGCTACCTTCTTACTTACTTAAACCAATAACGACTCTGCGCACAGGTGACAGGAGACATTTACTCATTGGATGCTGACCTCGTAGTGGAGTGGAAGTGGATGTAATATATCTGTATTTTCTCTTTTAACGCTACTTAACTCACACAAAGTTTGCCCATTTCTCTCATGATGGACCACACGCAGAAATGAGCTTTGGCTTCTCACTATTTGTCCTTTCTCTGTCTAAAATCCTTGCCTGGACGGAGAAGAGCTCTTTTTAATCTCTCTGTTTACTTTCCCACCTCCGGAATTGTTTCACCCACCGGAACGAGGAGGTCGATTTAATTTACTCAAACTAAACCACATCTGCTGCTGATATCATCTTCTAGATAATTCCTGATTTTGCTCCAGTTTCATTCTCTCTCGATCCTACGGACATTTAAATCTTCTTACATTCATCATACCGACCCACCTTTTAATTCTACTGTTTGTCTGTGTTTATGTAATACTTTTGATTGTAGATTATAGTTGCTAATTGCCGATGAATGAACTAAATTGTTGATAGCCATCAGTGACATGACTCGTTCATTACTGCTCTCTTCTGTCCACCCATCCCAAAGCACTCTTGACTGATTGTACAACCTCTCCTTATTCTCTTTAATATAATCGGACCTTTTTTGGATTGTGTATTGGAAAAATACAACAACAAACAAACCAAACCAGGTCCTTTTTGTTTAAATCTAATCGCACCGTCAACAACTGTGAGTTACCATTCCCAATTCTACATATATCAATGATCTATTCCATTCCGCCTTATTTCGCAACAACTGAATGGCTCGGTATTAGAATTCAATGCACAAACAATGCAAATCATCCTCAATCGAAATCCATCATGCCATTTTATACTGTAATGACATAATGGAAAGAAAAGGACTAAGATTATAGATAAAGAAGCTGGCTGCCGGAGTGATGATGACACTTTTAAACAATTGTACCCATCCCAGTCAAAGGTGACTCATCAAACATTTTTGTGCCTGGGACAGTGATGTGATTGTTGATTCAGATACCTTAGAGTTGAAAGTTGGTCGAGTCAAATGGGAGATGACGGATGATTTTCCTGACGAGTTTCATCTTTTGTTATCCACCGCCGCAGTCGCATGGATTTGTGATGAAAGTGCCACAAGCGAATGAAGTTGTCTCGTTTTGAAAGCATTATAAAAAGTCACACGTTTATTTAAACCAAAAAAATATAATGGTTTAAAATGTGTTAGGAAGTGGACAAATATAATATTAAGTACTGCAGTTCCCGAAGTTAATTCTGTAGACACTGTATATGTACTACACAGTACATATTGTATATTGAAGTGAGTTTCGGGCTGATGGATGAGGCAATACATTGAAATTTGAAATGAAATTTTCGCCAGTGACAGGTTTTGAGACCGTTGAAAGAGACACTCATTCCTTGTTTAAATCTATTGTATGCTAATTTCGATTGTGAAGAAGAGATATGGACCTGAGACGTTTTTGGTCTGATGCAGTAAATGGAAAATTCATCCTCCTGCCAGCCCGCAGTAGCTTTCACACGTCCAATGTATCTCATCATCAGTCAACCTCTAATTTTTGATTCTTGTCGCCGTCACTGTGATAAGGATAACCCTCTTCTAAAAATTGACTCAATTGCGTTATGACTCAAGTTGACAGTTCATGCGCCTGCTGCTGGTGTTTGGTCCGGTCGTTCCTCTGCTATGGCGTGAAGTCACCATCATCACCGTCGCCACTTTAAAATAAGGCTTCTTTCTGAAATATATTATTTTTTACAGACTTTAATTCTAATTGTACTTGTGGTGCAGATTGGTTAAGAGAGGCATACTCTGAATAATGTAGTGTGCATGAGAAGAATACAATGAATTTATTATGCATGTTACGCGCAGCATATTAACCGTTTTGCTTGCATAGTTATTTATATATTCCGACGAAATTCACATGATACATATACAATCAAATAAATTAAATGCGGGGCTTATTATTTTATGGCCAAAATTCAATACAGTCCGTATTATACATATAGGTACAAAGAGGGTGCATAGTAGAGAAAGTGGATATTGTGAGTGAGTGGGTTTCGAGTTGGAATTGCGGGGTTGATGTTACAAAACCGTGCGCTCCATCTTCGAACCTTGAAGTGAATTATTCCATGTACATTCGAGTGTTTCTTGCTTTTCACTTTGCATGCAACTTCCTTGGTTGGTAATACCTTCTTTTTGTTGCAACCTGTTTCGAGTTACCTATGATCGGTCATTGCAAAAACAATTAGTTATTTACTGGAGCTATTTTATGTAAATGGTCTGTGCGTCTGTTTGTTCGCTTTCACGAGTTTCACCTAGTTCCGGATTGAATTTCGAAATTCTGCTTTTCTAGTTGATTCTTCTTCAACAATATACAAGTTATTTTTATTGATCTAGGTCGGGTCGAGGAATACGGTCACCTTTCTTTAAAATTAGAAAACATGGGTTAAACGATGTATCGTGAATGTAGTGTTCTCAAAAATTAATACATCATTCACTTCGCTTTGACATGGGGAAGGCATGAAAGGTCATAAAACAACGAAACACATATATTATGGATTATCTATGACATCGTTCGAATGGTATTTCATTATTACTAATTAAACTTTTCAAATCCCTCAGATAGTTATTTACAAGCATGAAATTTTGTCCAAAATCCATACATTTTTTTTCAAAATCTTTCACTTGGCGATATTCTAAATCAAGATAGCTTAACTAGCATTCATAATTTCATTTATGATTGCCGAAAGTAATACCCAACTAAGCATTAACTTTCTTTAAAATCATGACAAATATGATTTTGCATACACTAAATCAAAATTGGTGAGACTGGCAAAGGGAATTTAAAGCTGCTGCAGGATATTGTAGTTTTGAGAGAGCATTACTTCATAAATTTTACGAAACGAAGTAGACTTGTGATATTACTTCCATATTTTACTTGTGTATCCAAAATCCATACATTTTTTTTCAAAATCTTTCACTTGGCGATATTCTAAATCAAGATAGCTTAACTAGCATTCATAATTTCATTTATGATTGCCGAAAGTAATGCCCAACTAAGCATTAACTTTCTTTAAAATCATGACAAATATGATTTCGCATATATTAAATGAAAATTGGTGAGACTGGCACAAGGAATTTAAATCTTGTGGAGCAGGATATTGTAGTTTTGAGAGAGCATTACTTCATAAATTTTACGAAACGAAGTAGACTTGTGATATTACTTCCATATTTTACTTGTGTATTTGAGTTGGGCATTTAGGGACAAATTTTTGAGTGTTGATCATGCATTTCAACTTTACCCCACCCCACGTTGATCATTGAAAGTATTAATAAATTTTATCTATATATCAAATTTGATCTCTGAAACTCATCACCGGATTCATAAATGGAATTCGGATTTTCTCATGGGAGACTTAATTTTTATCTCTTTGAGTGTATGAGTAAATGAGAAGGTTGGTTGGTGGTTATTTGAGATTTTATTTGATGGAGGATTCCTTTTTTCAACTTGAGTCGTGAAAAGGAGTGAGTCGAGTGTGGCGAGAAGAGAGCAGGCAAAAAGTGTGAGAAGAGTCGCTGGCTGGACAAGCATCATGGCGTTGAATAGTTGAATCAATAAAGTAGTCGGGCGTCGTGAAAAACACATAAGGGCGTGAAAGTTCGAAGGCGTCTGTGGTGTTCGGGTCATCCATTGGTTGCACCACATTTTCCCCGAAAATCCCGCATGGCGGGTTCTCCTCACTTCTCATGCGCCATCCAGCCACACCACGGAACCTGACTGGAAGGTAGATGGATAATCCATCACTCACTCACTTACACTACCATTACTTTTATATGTGGTCCTTGTATGTTTCATGAGCTGGGGATGTGAGTTTTAGACAATCGATATTGACACTCCCCAGTCCGGTGTCAAGGCTCACTCTCATTTTTATTTTATTTTCCTCGACCACATTTTGGATCTCATATCCTAGCCCAAGTCAGATTATATTATTCGCTCACATCCAACCAAACTGGATGACTATGAAAGTCCTACCCTATGTCTTTCTCTTTGTTGCCTTCTCCACCTTCATTCGTAGGTACGGATTTTGCTATGTGAATTAAGATTGATTAGATATTAATATTAATTTCATTTACTTTTAAGAAAAACAACAAAGTTTCGGAAGCTTAGCAAAAAGAAAACACTACAGTTTTCTTAAAATCTACTTTCATTTGGTGACTAAATTTTCCGTTAATTCCACCCTTACTTTTAAATGCACTACTAGATACTTGGTATCAAGGTTTTTGAAATATATTTGCGCTAATTATTATTATTAGTCAAATGCCATTATTTTGGGCAAGAGCTGATCCTTGTTGATTACAAAACGGAGACCAACTGAAATTGGATGCAAAAATGACTATTGATGAGAGTTTAATGTTTTCAATGTGTTGAAAACAATACGGATTTTTTTACAAAACCATTAAGCCGAATTTTGCAGGTTTTTGTGGATATGATTTCAATACGAGTCTTGTAGACAGTGGTTTTTACTGACGGTAGACGAAATCAAAAGTTAAGGAAACAGGACGAAGTTCTCAGAAATCCTTCAACTAACAAAGATCATTACATTTCTTCTAAAATTGTAAATATTATGAGACATTTATTAAACCGTTTACCCAGAAATTTAGCATTGTTTTTATTTAGATTGCTGACTTACCAATTTCGAGAATTTGAATTTGAGATTTTGAATACTTTATGGGGCAAGTATTTTTACTTGAGTACTACCACTTATGAAACTTAGTTTCTTAGAAATAAATAAGAGATAAAAGGAGTATATTGTCTTGCACAGATATGCTTGTTAAGTTAAGGCTTGTGTCATTTCCCTTGTTTAACTGGTAGTGGCTCACATTGCTACACTAAATAAGTTTAAGTTATGTGTATCTAGAAAAAAATTTGCTATTTAATATTTCGGGACTCCTACAGAAAAATTTGTAATTTTGACACAAATTAATTGTGCTGCACTAAACATTTTCTTGTCTTGCATAGTTTTCTCATATAAGCGCTATGTACTCTATTTAACTTTACTTTTTTTCTTAACTCTTCTCTTGAATGGTACTACATGTTACGATGAATGTCTGGACGTGGATTCTGTTTTTAAATAATTCCCATTTTGTACCACAATTCCACAGTTTTTTACCACAAAAGAGCGATAATGTCGTGAATGTTTGTATAGCTTGATTCAGAGTAAGGAGTATATCAACAAAATTCATCACTCGTCGTTGAAGAAAAAATAGTTTAGGTTCGGTTCGTGTGTGACAGATTACAAACGAACAGAAGTTGTACAGACAATTAATCATAGACAGACATTTCAGGTCTTTTCCTGAATGCGGGAATTAAAGGACAGTTTTCCGAAGATTTTAATCTGGTCTTTTCTTCTTGTTCGATTGCTTTTGCTGATTTATTACGGTTATGTACTCCAATGTTCCTAATTCCCTTCAAACTACGGATGCCCTTTTCATGTTTTATCCAATTCATTATAAACAGACAATCCGTCCATAATAGTCCGGGGTACAAACTCAATCCAATTTAAAGAAAAAAGAATCAACTCGTTGATAGAGCTGAGCTTCCTCTCTTGCAATGTACACTCATCTCACCCAAAGGCTGTTTGGTTGTACTCAAAGAAATTTGCTTGATAATGATATTAACTAACTGCGAAGGCTAAGTGCACATGATAATGGTAATGATGTGTTGAGTAGTAGATAGTACAAATACACACATGCATCTGTGCAGTAAGCTAGGGATGGATGGACAAGGATGGAAAAGAAATATGAGATTTCTGGTTTTTGAGTCGGATTGTTCAGTTTGTGTTTGATGTCAGAAGGGATGAGTTGGGTGGAGAAGGGGTCATGGAAAATGATGAGTTGAATTGAAGTCACAAGTTGTTTGTCCCACTACCTAAGGTACTGCAGTAGAGAAGCCTTGAACTGATGTAACTCAGACTGATGTGTTCGATGAAGCGGATTTAGCTGGACAAAACGGTCCAAAGTATTATTTAACAGTCTGATATAATATCACGGCTTCTTTTTACCCATGCACATATTTCAAACTAACTCATATTTTTCTGAATGGAGTTGGATCGTGGTGTGGCTGCATATCATTCCCCGATGATGCAGCCTCGACAGTTGCATCCTTTTCATTATTATTATTACTATTATCTCCAATCTCATGTGGCAAGAGATTTCGCCCGTATTGCCAATGTGGGTTCATTCACTCAATCAGTTGGAAACAAATCCAAATCGTGAATTAGTCCTTGGTTGTTGGTTAATAGGAGTAGATTGGATTCGGATGCCTGCATTTTTAATAATACTGGGATGTATGTATGTATTTTAGATTGGAGGAAGGCATTGTAAACTCTTATATCGAATTTCATTCTTCTTCTCCCCTTTTATTTCTGCATTTTGCCCTATCCAGGCCAATATTAGCCTTCTTATAGGAAAAGGGGTTGGACCCTCAGTGTTTTCCATTCGAGATGTCCCATTGTGCTGTGGGGCAATTGGGCTGCTCGAGAACTCCCCTTTCATTCCCTTCATTCAACAAGACTCGTTGGTTGCAGTTGTCCTATTTTAAAAAAAGTCTATTCATTCCTCTCCTTCGATTTTTGGATTTTTCTGTACAGTACTCGTCACTTTTCATCAGGAGTTGTTGATTATTAGCCATCTCCTTCCTGGTAATGATGATTGATCACTGCTCTTGAATGTATGTATGCTATACCATTCTTTGCTGCTTTATCTCATTTGCAGATATTTATTTACGTTATTTTTTGAGTAGGCTGAAAGGATGATAAACAATGGTGCGAGTACGAACAAAGAGTCTGCATTTATTTATCAAATCTTTATACCAGTTTAAATCATATTTAGTTCTTAAAAACTTGTCAAGCTTTCGTGTTGATTCTGGAAAGTGGTGCAGTAATAATAGTAGTATAGCGTGTTGTGAATAACATATTGGAACATATTGTGTAATAAAATTGGTAGTTTCGTTAGTTAACCACTTTCAATTATTCAATTATTTTGTTGCTGAATAATGAATTGGTTTGTTCATTTCCTGGATTGTGTTTCATTAATACATACTTGGCTGTTGATACTCCGTGCTTTCCAGAACTTCTTGTTTCACAATTATCACAATCAGTTATTTCCATCCAGCATGGTGGAAATGTTTTGTTTTAGGCTAAAACATTGTCGCAAAAAAAGATTTTTTCGCTCTGGCTACTTGACAAGCCATCAGAGTACAAAGTCAATTTGTTCATAAGGTTGACGAAAAATCTGTGCTGCAGGAATATTGGTACTACATCTGCGTTGTTAAATGATTTCATTCTTTTAGTTCTGGCTACAAATGCAGTGTTGGCTAGCTTTTTTTAAATAAAGTGATACTGCACATTGTGACACGTGACGAGGTTGCCAATATTTTATTAATACCTGAATAATGAATAATGAATTTAATAATGCCTGAGTGAAATAAAATATAAATTGATATTTAAAATTTGTTTTTTTTTTCAGAGGCGGTTAAAGAATTCAACGATAAGATAGATGAAGCAGCCATCGAGATGCAGATGAAAAAGATGTCACGAGGAGAGGGAACTATCGGCGGAGAAAGTGGAAAAAATTGTAAGTTGATTCATTTAATCGCTACATGAGGATTGGAAATGCAGGAGGGTTAGGGTAGCAAATTTAAAAAGTTGTTGGAATTGGGAAGTTGTCGACAATTTGGAAAAAGAAAGTTGGATGGAAATGTCACATTGGAGAGAGAGAAAGGGAGAGAGATTCGTAGGGGTTTTATCTTGAAAGGCTATTTCCAGTAGAGTGAAGGACTAAAAGAGAATCCTTTGATGTCAAGTACAGAGATTGGACCTCTGAAATTCACTCTAGGAAATGGATTTAATGCATTTTCTGGCTGACATTTTCCCATGGCACACTCTTTCCGCGAGGAAAGGATTTGAATAGCCAACAGGCTCATTCTGACGAGTGGAAACTGTGATTATCATGCCATACCCATTCAGTCACCCAAACCTAGACCGCCCCACAAAAATTCAATGGCTGAGTTAATAAGCACTGTGACTGTGACTTATCAAAGTGTTTATACTCTCCCGTCCTCGTTGTTGGTCTGCCAAGTGAAAGTAATGAGTGGTGGTAGTGGTGGTGGCAGGCTGGGGAGAGAGACTATAAAGGAGAATCATAGACTGCTTTGTTGAAATTCTCTACTCCTGGAGTGCTTCAGTATGACAGTTTTTCTCGGTTCACCAACTTTCTCTACTGCCTGCTGAGATATGTTAAGAAAATTAGCGGATTTAATTCCATTCGAGCTTATTTCATCTCCCATCTCTCTTGAATTAAATTCTTTGAGCTCCATCCACTATAGGATAGGCTGCTACTGCTATGCTCCATCCAGCATGGGATCTTGCTTTTCAGAATCAATCTCCGGATAATTCTCCTTTCTCTGCATCCGTCAGTCCTTTCATCCGCAAATCAATTCCATCTCGCCCTATTATTAGTTTCGTCTTTCTTGAGTCACCAACATTCTACGCTTCCTAAATTTCTACCCGATACACTTCCGAGACGGCGTTATTCCTCGAGCCGTTATTCCTCGAGCCGTGTGGTAGACGCTTACATCTCAACAACCCGTCAGTTTCACTTTAGTATAGTTGCCTCCAGTTTTATAAGCGATTATCTGGTTCTTTTTTTAAAAAGGCTTTAGAGGCCAATTGCATTTTTACCCTCAATAAAATGATGATGATTTTATTATATGAAATACCACTTTACACTTCTACTTCAATTTCATATTTATTAATGTCTTGTTGATTGGTTTGGAGCCAACAGAGTTACCTGCCTTGAGGACTCAATTCATGTGTCTGAATTATTTCATTTGACGAGTTTCCAGTTTTACTGTTCATGTATTGTCTATCACCTCTTTATGATCATTCCAAATGTAGGTAACAAAAGGTGAAAATTTTCCTTCCCTTCAATCGTGGTAGCATTTTGTTTATCAGAAGACGCCCGGCATTTATTTACCACAATTGACTCAATTGCTGATGCAACCAAGCTCTGTCAAAATCAGTCTATTGTAACTTGTAACCAGCCACCCATCTTTATCCATGTAGATGCAATTAGGAGAGGTTTCAGATGTCAAATCACAGTCAGGTTTCTCAGCACGTGTAATGTTGGCAAATAAGCATGTGTGTCAGGACTGGAGCAGCCATATTAGTTTCTTTGGCTGGGTAGTGCCATTGGCTGCTGTTTTATTGTCCCTGTCTGCCCCAGAAGTAATCATTATACCTCTTCTTTTTGGCCTACCGCTAATGGCCTCATGTCATCTAACAACAAATTGGGAGTTGGGTTTAGATAAGATGCCAAACCAGTCTGATTTTTTTCAAGTGTACTCTTTTCACTCTGGTGTCTAAATGTTTTGGAACCAGTTCATCTTCGTACTACAGCTTGTATTAAATATGAAATGATACGACATGGGAATAATCTGTATTTAAAAAAAAACTCTCGGAAGTAAGATGTAATAATTAAGCAAGAGCAAGTGTTCACAACTTCCAAACTCCTGTCCTCTTCCACTACGGCTAAATTACTGTTTCTCAATTTCCAAGCCTTCAAAGTTTTTCTAGCTCACGAGGAGGTCGAAATGTTGAATAATTACGTTGCCAGCAAACTTGCATCTTACTGGAAACTTGTACAATATCAGAATTCCGAAATTAGATTTGGAACTGGGTGAATGACGAGAGACAACAGTGCATTCATTTATGTACAACACGCTGTTAAAAATGTCAAAATAACGCAAATTATTTCTATTCTGTAGACGGACTTAGATCTCAAAGTGCCTCAAACGTCACGAAGTATGATGAGCAACTTGACGAGACCCAAGAAGAGTCAGGATACTCAACTTTTCAATCTGTTGTTGAGTTAGATGAAGACAGTGATGAAGACTTCAAGCCTGATGTAAACTTTGTCGCACGTGTAAGGAAAATGGATGAAATTCGTATTATTGCAATTAATTAAATACCATTTATTTGCATTCTCCTTTTATGAAGATGACGCGCAAGGTGCCAAAATCACGACTTAGCAATTCGAAGACTGTTCAAATTCAACCTGAAGGCACTGATGAAGAATTCAATCCAGCAAAACGTGTGAAGTTATTCGGTGGGAATGTATGTAATGAGTTGTGATTACCATAAGTAGGAAACAGCACACAACTGATTGTTTTTACAGATGGTTAGTTCCCCGGCAGTAAAGACGGATGAAATGCCAAAACCACGACTCAGTATTCCTAACGCTGATACAATTAAAATTGAAGAAGATGACGATCGTTATTTTGAGCTTCCTGTTAAGAAAAAGACGTACGTAGCTAAATAACATTGTTGTGTGATAAACGGTCTAAAGATTGTGTTGTAATGCTGTTTAGTCCCAAAATTTTCTTTGGCACAAGGACCCACAAGCAGATTTCCCAGATTACACGTGAACTTCGTAAAACTTCCTACAAATCTGTGCGGTAAGTGGATTATTGTCCCTTATTTTTTGTGATTGTTCATTAGCGTGTAGGATTGGATTAACGAAAATCGTTTTCATTGATGCTCTTTTGCGATATACTACTTAGCATATTGTCGAAATCCAAATTAATTTCATACAAATGTCATAACTTTGCATTTTCATGTAGACTTGCGTGCTAGTTGAGATTAAATATAGATCACAGATAGTGAGAAACATAACGCGAGCTATATCTTGAAACCCATTTGAAGGAAACAAATAAAGTTCAACTTGAAGATAAGTCTCATATCAGACTGCGGATTTTCCAAGAGGGATGAGGTGATCCTTCAGAATCTTCCCTCTCATCTTTCCAAGACCTTAGATGCAAAAATAAATAAGATAAAGGTTGCACGTAAAGAAATCATGATGAGAGTGGGCAGTCGGTAGCATTGCTTTGTTATTTTGCCATTGAATGAATAGAATCGTAACCAAATGTGCCCTGGAGTAACATTGGATTTTGGATGACTGATTTTGTGTGTAAATAAGTTTCCTTTGATGAGATATCTGTTGTCTAGCATATTTTTCTATCATTTTCTTGTTCCTTCTCATCTTTTGTGTTCGTTCAAGCGGTTTGGTTTCGGGGGTTTGTGCTATATCCTTTTTCTAACATAGAGAATTTTCATTTCTCCGAGAGAATGTTTATACGAATTTCAAAACCTATCAATTTCACAACAGGGCAAGGAAAGGTTCCACTCTCAAGACAATGGCTGACAAAAATACAAATACAATCAATATTTGAACTCGGTCTTTTCAATTGCACACAGATACATGCAAGCAGTAGTTCATTTTTATCGCACTCCCGATCCCTTTAGTTTTTGTTTATTATTTAGTTTCTCTTCTTGCTTTTTCTTTACAACCATATCATTCAGTTCATGTTGTTTTTGTGGATATTGAAAGTGCCAAGTTTGTTGGCAATGGGGTGCGCCACATAAAGTTGATGTGTACATACGTATTAGATTTGTGTGTTGTTTGGGGTTATTTTTATAATATTCTAAAGGCACCAAGGTATTTCAAAACTGGTTGTATTATGAATTTTTAGTATATATGCACTTCCTTGGTTCTGGATAAATATGACAGTTTGAAATATTTTGGTTTTTTGGTGTAATATGATTATCATGTTTGAGTGGGGGAACCCTTCCGCTATTTGAAATGTACACCAGCTACAACTTTGCCATTTTGTATAATTTTTCGTATTACTTTAACTCTGCGTTTTGCAATTCCAAGAAATTAAGAAATGGCTTTGAAACTACAAAACGAACTTCATTAAAATTCATATATTTTTTGGAATGAAATTAATGAATTTAGTGCAAGTGTGAGAGGCGGATCTATGCGTAGGTATTTTTTCATATTCATTTTATTGTGAGAATGGATCTTATGGTGATACTTCTGTAGTATAAATTCACTTCCTTAGTGAGCAGTAAGATTCTTCTGCAAGAAAATACATTTTGAATGAGATCTCGTTAGAAGGAAGGGTTACTTTGGGAGAAATTCTAAATTGGAGTTATTAAGCCGAGATTTGGAGTGGTGTGCGTCAACCAACGCACTGTTCTCTCTGTATTGAATAGGAGAGTAAGCCGTAGGTATGTATAATGATCTCGCCTTATAGTTGTTGTCGTTACAAGACTTCTTAGGTAGTCGTCATTTGAATGCCAACAAAGAAGAGGAAGGATAAAAGAGGGTAGGGTAAGAGTTTGAAAGAGTAATCATGTAGACTTCCAAAGAGGTCGAATCAGAATTACGTTTGCACAATTGAATTCTCTGGTCTTCTTCATTTGAATGAAAGGAAAGTAATATGCAGGGAGAAAGAGAAGTGCTATTTTCAGAGGTCTTCTTTTGGTTGGAGGAAGACATAGAGAAAATCAAGAGTGCTTGCTTGCAAGTGAGAAATTCAAAATCCTGCTGTGGCGTGGCACTAGGTGTAGGATGGGTCGATATCATTGCTACAGATTTGTGTCGTCGCCCCTACTGCGGAGATAAGTAGAGTCTTCATAAATGAGCACTTGAAACCGAGGGTTCTGAATCAGACACTGATCCAGACAGGGCTGGGGGGAGAGAGGGGAATTCTATTTCTATAGTTGTTTCCCCTTCCTTCCATCTCATAGACGTTTTCGGTGTAATGACTTTCAAGAGGTTGATTATTACGAGTTCCTCTGAATTCTTAGCTTGGGCCAACTCTTACCGACACTTTTGTAGTGACCTTTTCGATTTTCGAGGAGTTTCTCCAATTTCTTTTTCCTTTCATTTGATTTGGTTCCTTTCGTAAAAATTGATATGCGAGATATTGGTGTTATGCTAATTAATAAAAACCTACGGCAGTGTATGTGTCAACGGTTTTTTTTACATCATGAATGTAGTGTATCATGATTAATTGTGTCATTGCTACTTGCATAGGTCTATCGTGCTTGCGAGTCGGGAACATGCCTGCATTAATCCAATGCTGGATGGGGTTCCCAATAAAAATGAACACTGCAAAGAACTGCTGGACAATACTTCTACTTTGGTACGCAAAATCCTTCTTTTATTCATATTTGTTTGTTCGTTGATTTAACTTTGATTTTAATATTTCATAATTAGGGAGATGGTTGCGTTTATCATCCTGGTGCAAGAAAATTTGGAAATTTCGCAAATCTCGAGAACTACAATGTACTTCCAGGTTATGATATTGAGGAATTTGTTACAGCTGGGAGAAAGGTACGAGAGATTTTTAACCCAACAATTCGTAAAGATGAAGTACATAAAGTAAAAATTGTCTTAATTCTTTAGGCTAGAGCTTGTCCCTACTATGCAACTCGGTTCCTTATGCCTACTGCTGACATCATTTTTTGTCCGTACAACTATCTCATTGACCCCAGTATCCGTAAAAGTGTAAGCGTTTCTTCTTTTTTATTTTTTGAAAAAATGTCATTATTTTCGCATGGTTGTAATATTATTATTATTTTACAGATGAATCTTGATCTTGAGAATCAGATCATAATTTTTGACGAAGCCCACAACATGGAAGATGCATCTCGAGAAGCTGCAAGCTTCATTATGAAACAACACGAAATGTCTAAAGCGATGCAAGACTGTGAGAAACTGAAGACTACAGGGGGAGCGGAACCCCATGCATTGGGAGAAATTGTAAGTGAGACAAGGGTCCAATTGGGATTTTCTGCTTGGGGATTGTAATCTCAGTTTCATCATATCTGGGGATAAAGAAAAGCTCATCATCAGAGCGAGATGAGTCATTCCCATCTCATCGCCTTCCCAGGAGTGCATTTGATCCCACCCTCATTTCACTGAGCTTTCTTTTTCTTTCCCCTTCAATTCCTATTGGATTTTTTTTGATGATTATGAGCATAGAACCAGCTTTTATTTCTTCGCCATTTTTGGAGAGTTTCTTTAACGCATGTAAATTATTTAAAACCATACAATCAAGCAGATTAAAAGTTCAGTGTTTCCTTAATTGTGTATGCTCTGGTAGTACATTATGCTAACTACAAATAAGTCTGCCCCTCAGTGTTTTAAAACTTTGTTTTATTTAAGGCGTATGACAATGACACACTGCCGTATAATTTGATTGATGTTAATATTATTTCAGGCCAATTTGCTTTCAACATTTTGTACGTGGATTGATTCGCAATGCCCGAATTTGAAGGATTTGTCTTACAATACGTCTGGAAAATTTTGGACTGGCACGGAAATAATTGCGGCACTCCAACTTTCTGATCTTGATGAACAAAGTATTGATAAATGCAAGGTGATATTACATAAAATTACAATTTCTAACTTTGTTTTATAATTTTCAATGTTTTGCCATTTTCAGGAGTACTTTGCAGCTATAATCGCTCAGCGTGATAATGCTATGGAGTTAATGAAAGAACGTGGCCAAAAACGTCAAAAAGAACAGCCACAATTGCCATCTAGTGCAATAATGGTTATTGATAGTGTGTTTCGTCTTTTTGAAGACATGTACAAAAACAACGGTATTAATCGTGACGATTTTCGAATCGCACTGATCCGATCCTCAGAAAGAAGAAGACGGGATGGTAATAGTGGCCCCTTCATGATGTTTACCACGCTCACCATTAACGTGTGGTGCTTGAACCCTGCCGTTGCATTTGCAGTAAGTTTTTCTTAGAAACTATAATTTTATAACGGCGTATCGAATATATAAAGCAAGAGTTCGAAGAATTTCCACAAAAAACATCTAATGAACTAATTGAATTCCTAAACATGTTATTTTTGTGTGCAGGAAATCCGAGATGTGGTCCGCAGCATTGTTCTGACATCTGGAACATTGTCACCTATGCAGTCGTTTCAGTCGGAATTAGGAACACCTTTTCCACTAAGACTTGAAGCGTCTCATATTATTGATAAAAGTCAGGTATTTTATCTTTAAAATACAATAAAATCCTTTTACTTAACAGCCCCTTATTTATTTTTTTCAATATTGCTAAATATTTTGCATTTGGTTCCAGGTTTGGGCCGGAGTACTTGGTATTGGTCCAAAGTTTGTTAGTCTGAACGGTGCTTATCAAAATGCTGAGAGCTTAAGCTACCAAGACGAAGTAAGTTGTAGTATTTATTTATTGATTGATTATAGTTTCAGTTTGACTAATTAAATTAATTTTTGACTAGGTTGGAACTGTTATCCAGCACGTCTGTGATACTATGCCTTATGGGGTTTTATGTTTCTTTTCATCTTATCGAGTGATGGATAGGCTTGTTGAGCGGTGAGTTGTATATGCACTTTCAAGTATTGTGCATTTGGAAATTTGGAAATCATTTTGATTTTGGGATACAGATGGAAAATAACAGGAAGATTAGCAAAATTGGAAAAGGCGAAAGTCGTAGTTACTGAACCTAGATCTGGTACTTCGGAATTTGATATTGCTATGAATGATTTCTACAAAGCTGTGAAATGTTGTGATGACGTAAGTTTTATTAACTAAAGTTTCAGTGGTCGGTGACATTCAATAATTCAAAAGTTTTCAAGAAAATCATTCATAAAATTAGTCTTGTTGCGTTTTAATAAATTAACTAATTGAAATTGTTCCAGGGTCAAATGAATGCCCAAACTGGAGGCCTGTTCCTAGCCGTTTGCAGAGGAAAAGTTAGCGAAGGACTCGACTTCTCGGATAATAATGCGCGCGCTGTGATATGTGTAAAATTAATTATTTGTTTTTCATATCAATTGTACTTTTCTTAATTAAACTACAGTGCACAATGTATAATTAAATTGTTGTAGGTTGGAATTCCCTTTCCGAACTACAAAGACATGCAAGTAGAGTTGAAGAGGGATTATAACCAAAAGAACACTAAAAAGGGTCTTCTCTCAGGAAGTGACTGGTATGAAATTCAAGCATTTCGGTAAGATGTTAAATATTTATTGGAAATGCGGATTATTATAATTTCATGTCTGTTTTCGTACTTAAATTATTATATTTTTGGTGTAGGGCTTTGAATCAGGCTCTTGGGAGATGCATTCGACACCGACAAGATTGGGGAGCAATCCTACTAGTTGATGATCGATACATAAAAACTCCTCGATACATCAATTCTCTATCTAAGTGGATTAGATATTCAGTAATTTTTTACACTCAATATATTGATAATCATAATTTAAACCATGTGCATGTCTAATAAGCCTTATTACAATTTACAGGTTCAAAATTTTAGAAGCTTCAAGGATATTCGAAAACAACTTGGAACAGTTTCGGGATGACATGTTAGCTAGACCAGCTCCAGTTGAGCTATCTTTTTCGACTCAAGCCTAGGCGATTTTGACGTTTTATTTTTATAGAAAAGTCCTCCTGTTGTTCCATTAATATGAATTATTCCACAGTTGTATTTTCTACTCGTAATGAATTACTTAAAATGATATTAACATTAATTTCTGACCATTAAAATGAAAAGAGTGACTTTTGAGAGTATTTTGAAAATGTGTTGGCAGTTTCCGAGTCGTTTGTTACGACACCATTATTTGTTTTAGTCAATGCACTTGTTGTTTCTGATTTAGTAGTATTTTTTCGTAAAATGTACCGCGTTCGGCTAAAAAATTCTGCTAACATAAAAGTAATTGATAAACTAGCTCCAAATATTAGGATAAGAAATGCGGTTCCAGTTTCGTATAGACTCATGCCAAGAAACGACTCTCCAGAATTTGTGAAACACACGGACTCTGCCCCCCACCATTTTTGAAATAATCTTCTCATTTGTCCACTCTGACGAACCTCGGCAACTCTGGATGAAGAAAAAATCATAATTTCAATTACTCGATTTCTCTTTTATGGATGGAAAGTATTAAAATTTTTAGTTGGTCATTTTTAGAAATTTAGGTTACCGTTGCGAAATTATTGGAGCAAATGGAAGACCTTTTTGTAGGCCCATGTAGCCTAAACCATTTTGTAGTGATAATGTATTTTAAAAAACCTCAGGAGATGTCTAACTCGAAACTTACCAAAGCCAGAAAAGTATTTGTCAGGAAGCCAAGTGTATGAGCAGTTTCCTCGAATTAAATACGACGGTATTAACTCGCTTGTAAAGAAAATGTATCTCTCCTTGAAAACTTTGTCCATCCCTTCTTGAAATGTGTCCACGAGGGCAGAGGCGTCTTCAGAAATCCGTTGGTACAGACGTCGAAGTACATCCACTCTAGACTCCTAGACAGTTAGGGACAATTTATAACATAAGAAAAGAGGAAATTGATGAAAATATAGGACAAACCTTGATTCGATCAATAAATGCTGACCCCTTGACTAAACCCACTTTCCAATTCCGATTCTTAACTGCTTGAGCCAGATCGCTTACTGGGAGGACTTCATTGGTCGCCTGAAATGAGTTACTCCATTTTCAATTGTATATAAAAATTAGAAGTGAATTTTAAGTATTATTATAAACTATTTCTTACTGCAAGAAAAGCCGTAAGTCTGGCTGTGTAGCAGGCAAAAACTACCACGGACAAAACCCAGAACGTTCCAAGGACCAGTCTGTACGGAGTTACTTTGATCTCTGAATGTTCATCTTGACCTTTATCAAATATCCGACAATATAAATACGAGTTTTATGTCATATCTGCAGTAAACATTTTTGTAACCTTGCAAAATGAAGCAGGATGTCAGCAGCCAAGCCGAGGTCACTGGAGAGATGTCCAATACTTTATAGTATGAAAATATTGCTAAAGTTATGACTCCTAAGACAATAAAAATGGGTATGATTGCCCAAACGTCGGTTCCTAATGGTCTCAAATATGCTGACCACTTGAGCCCATCCGCAGTTTGCCAATCCCGTCGAATAAGGAGTCGCACCTATTTCACAAATATTTTCATAAAAAATCAAATTTCTTAATGTGTGATTTAATAATCGTGATTTAATAATTTACCGAGCTGTACTCAACCTATAGAGGAAAAAACGATATAGCTCAACTCATTTATGACGAGTGTTTCCAGAATGCTAATCTTAATACTTGGATCTTACGGGAGGCGAAAAATCCATGACCGTCTTTCTGGATGCCGTCAGACTAAATGACATCATAGCAATCTCGGCTTCCTAGGAAAAAAAACTCTATTAAATTTTGTTGTGCATTAACCTAAAAATGTTTTTAAGATTGTTAATGTTCACCTGTCTATGAAGCATTCCAACCTACATAAAGAAATTTATTTTATACAATAATATAGAATAATTACGTAAAATTATGTATTAAAAGGTAATAACAACCATTCCAGACCAACTCCCATTTTCTTCTAACCCACCAAACTTGCTGTCACTTGGTACAATAAAGTCGTACCTGGAAATGAGTATTTTTTTAATTCTATCGTTCCACGATAAGAGACGCCTAGAACTTAGGCTAAAATATTTCTGCACTTACGTAAAGTTTAGCTGCATTACTAATTATTTTAATAATGTCAGGAAGATATCCGGTACACTCTGTTTTTCCAGTGGATTTATTTACGAAGACAACTGGCGGACCCTGAAGATTTCGGAAGAAAACAGAATTGTAGATTACTCACGTAAGTTATGTCTTACCAGAGAATCGCCTGGGTGTTAAAAATGTTTCATGCAAAGCATAGTGGAACATAAAAATTCCTAAGCATATTTTTATGGAATGCTGTGATCTAGAATTAGTAATAGACGAAGTATGCGAAACATGAAACTAAATACCGCAACAGTGGTAATTCTCAAAGTCCTTCCTTTAAAGTCCGACGGACCCAGGGCCAATTCCTGATCAATTTTGAGACCTCCATCCCCAGACCAATTTCCAATAACTTGTGTCAGAGGAGCAACCCCGACCCCTGGAAATCCGTAGATGTCCTCCACCAATAAAGTCTTCATATTTGGGCCATCCCCCCAAATCAAGGTCCACTTAACACAGCCATTCATCCCCACAAGCTGCACCTGCCTCAAAAGAGCGTCTCTATCTAATAAATTACCCCCCAAAACAAACGCAGGTCTTGTCGGAGTGAGAAGGGTGCGATGCAATTGGAGACGAGGAACTCGTCATATTTCTGGGTCGAAGAAAATAAAACGAAAAAACTGGCATGGACACCACCAAACTAATTGACGCCATACGCTCTTCATCACCACATTCACTTGTTAAACTTGCTCTAGATCTGGCTAGGTTGGTGGCTAAATATTCGCACAACTGTCCCCCATTTCCGGGAAGGATTATGAATACGGCAGACCATCCCCGTAAAATTGCCATGTCTGCGATAAAATCTATATGAATATCCGTCAGTTCTGTGTCCATTTCTTCGGGTTTCTTCCTTCGTTCCGGACTGGGCTGCAGGATTTGTCTTTTATTTCTAGGAAACTCATCAACATTATCATTACGATGATCACGGACATTTTCTAGTAATATGGAGGAAGACGCTTGAGATGAATCTGGGACTGTTTTTGTTGGCCAAGTTTGAGGCTGATTCATTTTCTGTCCGCATAATCCTCCGTTTAGTAACATGATGACTGCAAAGACCACCATGCTCTTCGCAATGTGGGTATGGTTGCAAAAATTTGCAAGTTTTTTTAAAGCACTTACACATCTCGTGTTTACACGTGGATGTCCGGAACCAGTTCCCATTTCGCGTTTAATATTTGCACACGTACTATGCGTTCACTGTTCACTTTGAAAAATTGAAAACTTTTTGGTCTTCCCCGTTAGGTGAGACATTTGAATAAATATACTTCAGACACGTTCCGGTGTTTATTTATCTCAGTTACGGGCTGGGGAGGTTCATTCTGGGTAAAAATTTGAAACCGTTTTGTTTCATTGATCTGTCTGCAAAATGTGGAACAAATATGGAAACTGATTCATATTTCAGACAAGTAAAAATAGATTAGGAAACGAGTTCAATAGTCAATTTCGTAAATTTCAGTAACTGCAGGGAGACAACCTTCGCCTTACTTGGGCGACTGTGTATGTTAGAATGAACATAATTTTTGCTTTCACCCAAAAAATCCGCTGACTAAACTAAATACTTTATTTTCCTCAAGTACTTGAATAGAATAAGTAAGCTTTGCTGCTCCTTTTATGGGAAAAGACTGCAATTTCTGCTCCTTTCTTCACTCCGATTCGGGCATTATCCTGAAATAAGTGTGTTGGATTCGTAAGAATGCCAGTATGGTAGCATGCAACGGTATTGAGCTCATCTTACTGATACACAATTCTTTACAATAATAAATATTCTTATGATTTCCATTCTCATGTGCATAGCCACTCAATATTTCATGAGAGACATTGAATAGGTTGTACTCGGACATTGTGCTAATTCAGGAACTGACACCTGAGAAATGGCGAGCATTTCGGGGAGAAAGGTGAAAAGTAGGGTTTACTTGGCACAATGGATGATACCATAAAAATTTGCAGCTGACGTCTAACAAGCTTTTTTTGATAAATATAAATTACACTCGAGGATTGCACACATATCTCTTTTATGGTGATTGGTGAATTAAACGTTTTTCAGATACAGTGACAAATCGCTGGTCCCATGGTTCCAGTAAAAGAAAGAGGCAAAAGGAATTGCTCATTGGATTGTGTTGTGTCACATGAAGATTCATGAATGAAGAGACCTCCATTGGGAAGGTGGAAGGTTAACATTTACTTAGAGCGTGGGCATTACGGCATCTGTGTGTATTTTGCAGGGAGATGTAAATACGGATTAAAACTATGGTGACGATTTTCTTAACGCCGGTTTGGTAATGTAAAATATGGAAGCATTAGGAATCAGTGATGCAACGGGGACTGGTTGACGTCAAGGACGAAGCTTCATTAAAAAACATATACGGTCGAGAAAGCATTGCAAGGTTTTTAAAATTTAAATTAAATACGTCTGTCAATTTTTGTTGTAAAATGAAATATAAAATATGAAATACTGGAACTAGAGTCAAGATTCGAAACTAAAATGACTTCAATTCCAGCACTCGACAACTTATGTGATATTGAGAAATGTGCTACCCGGAAAAATAGTAAATGCACAAAAATCTTGCATAATAGGTTGCATGTGGCAATCGTGAATATGTGTACGAATA
This sequence comes from Folsomia manolachei, assembly GCA_036491905.1. NCBI lineage: Eukaryota > Metazoa > Arthropoda > Collembola > Entomobryomorpha > Isotomidae > Folsomia > Folsomia manolachei. Next base: position 38,561 of record JAAXNX010000007.1, on the reverse strand, counting down.
TTTGAATGCTGACCTTGTGCATAAACATGTCGAATACAGAAAAAAACTAGATGTGTTATTTTTTCAATAACGCAAAATGACAAACCGATGGGAAAACAAATGCTTTCTTGTTATCCAGAAACGAGGTGAGATGGTTATCGGAATGTTGTCTTAAGCGTACATAGATAAGAGGAGTATTCAAATACTAATTAAATGTGTGAATTAGTGTCTATCAAACCCTCGATAAATCGTGAATTCAAATATAGGCGTAAGTCAATATAAGCTTTAAACTCGTAACGTAAATTTCAACACTTTAGCTAATACAATGGCAGCATTTGCGAAAATCATTTCAGCAAACAGGAACCGATTGAGTGTTTCCAAATATAAAATGGCGTAGGAAATGTTATGCTTGATATTTGTTCATTGATTAGTGTCTATTATCAGGGATTTAGCACACTCTTTACAATAAGGCGATCTTATTATCAATATGCTCAAGTGTTTTGCGAAATTGATGCAGTCAAAGTGCGAATTAAAAGTTTTCAGTATCGGCAGCACAATGCAAATTTCCATTCCCATGAAAATCGCAATGAGGCCTAAAACTAACGATTATCTTTTTCTTACTTTATTTAATACATACAACATTAAGTAATCATTCATATTAGTAAACATAAGGTGTAACTTACATACATGACTTTTTACTATGTAACATTTGCCCTCGTGGAATTAAAACACAATCAAAAATACAAATAACAAATTTACCCACTCAAAATTTGCTACCAATATTTTCTGAATATCTTGAATCTTTACTTAAACACGCTTACTTAACCGAAGTCCATGGTTTCCTGGAATTTTCGTATATCTTGTTACCGTAAGGTTGAAAAACTATGATATTACAAAATACATTAAAAATTAAAATCAAGCGGCAGGAATCTTACTGAAATAAGTAAATGCTCAAAAAAGTATCGTTACTAAAAAAACTTAAAACTCGGTCAGTTCATCACTTCCACATTTTTTTAAAGCAACGCCAACCGAATAAAGTAACAACGACATTAACTTTGTAACAAATCATAATCTCCAAGTAAAATTGAGTGTCACTAAGTAAAGATTTATTCATTTTACATCCTCAATATCTGCTCTTCATAGGAAAGGACTCGAGTCGCAGGCAGTGCAGTTGTCGTCTCCCACAATACCCATAAATTTATTAAGTGGCATATTCAGCAGACTTATTTGTTAAGCTGTACTTATTTATGTTATGGCAGTTTATTTACACAGTACTTAATGCAGCGAGTCGCTATGTATCATCACTAACAATCAAGCTCTTTTCTCTCCTCGATCCTTCTTAGATAATTAATTGCCGTATCGACATTGTTGTGACTAAAGTTCAGTTTCTTTTTTTTTAATTTTTAGCCTAACCTTCTTAACAACTACGATTAAAAATAGGGCTGACAGCACAATAAGCAAGATCACTACGAAGTAAGGATCCCAACTCCAATTACGGGAGGGTGACAAAGGGCAGGGAATTAATAAGGGGAAAATAAAAATGACGCATAGTCGCACAATATCTTATTAAGTAGACTACACTGACTCGTTAATTATGGAAGGTTTCCTCGAACCCAGAAGGAAAAGAAAGAAACAAGGAAAATTATGTGGGAGGAGAAAGTCGTCAGAACTCCAGTGCTGGTACTTGGATTGGGAACGATTTTTCTCGTCATATCAACATGGCTTTGATGATGACTTTGTTGGAGATCTTTGTTCTTGTTTTCTGCAAGGTCGGAAGTCTTCTCACCAGACTCATCACTGGAACGGATAAGATTGCCATCCGACTGAGGTACGGAGGCTAAGTCCTTGGAGTGACACTCAAAGTCACTGGGGTTGAGTTTTATCACTTTTTTAATGCCGTCAAAGGCAAAGGGTGTCGTCTCTTCGGGACCTTGTTTCTCCAGAGTGACATTGGAGTTGTATAAGTGGCGTTGATGTTTTTGTTGTTCAGAAGTGTGAAACATGTTACATTCCAGTCGTCCCAGTTCGGTTTTGACGTATTCACTCTCAGTTTCCGAGTAGAGTTTGAGGAGCCAAAGGATTTGACAGTTGCAGTTGAACCGGTTACCTGGAATTGGGAAGGTAATGTTAGTAAAATCATGAATATTGTTTGAAGAATTAGTTATGTGAGGAAGGTGAATAAATACATAAATATGTGCATGTGAGATGTAGTAATATTTACTAAATAACTGAATAGTATGGATGGTTACACTGCTGTTCATATATGAACCATAGCCACGCAAGGTTATTCACTTCCTAAAATAAGTTAAACAAAAGAGAGATGGGATTGAAATTGTCAGGTTCATTTCTTTATTGAGGCTGGTCGATGCCTTGTAAAGTGTTAGCTACTGTGTGAATGCTAAATATGTCTGTCGGTCTGTCAAGAACTGGAGAAGCCGTGGATCGATCTTCATTACACAGACTTTAGAGACCTTATCTCAGGTTGAGTTCAAAGTTGCGTCACTGGCCGCAGATGTTTTCTCGTCGTAGGCTTGATAAATTTAATACTACTTAAGGACCAGAGGGACTTATCTTAGGCTGAGTTCAAAGTTGGGTCATTCGCGAATATGTTTTCTCGTCGTAGACGTGAAATATCACCCAACTTTATCATTCGCGACTATGTTTTCTCTTTCTATCTGGTTTAAAATAGTCTCACCTCACCCCTTAGACGGATCTTCATGAAAATTGGTACACAGACGCTAGGGATCTTATCTCAGGTTGAGTTCAAAGTTGGGTCGCTCGGGGTCCTCCAGGTCGTTGGGTCAAAAAAGATTTTTTCTACTTTTCAACGGGGAATCCATTTTTAACACTTTTGATATGACTTTTAACACCCAGGCACGCCCCAAAACACCCAAGTGGTGTGGTCAAAGGTCAAAAACTTTTTTCTACTTTTCGACGGGAAATCTATTTCTGACACTTTTACTGACCTCCGACCTTCCAAACAGGTAATAGAACACACATAATTCTCAAGACCCCCTGACCTTTTGGGGGACAGATAACGTAACTGTTTTTTTTCGCCCCTTGCTTACAGCCGGATGAAACCGTAAATTAAGGGACCAGATCATAGCGGCCATTCCGCAGCACGGTCATCATATATTCTAGTTCAACAAGGGTTTTATGTGGAATTGTTGGAATGGGTTTTCAAGGCCTATTCAACGTCAAAAATAATTTGACCTTTTGAAGATTCTTTCAGTCATGTTTCACCCAGGGGGTGTGGTCAAAGGTCAAAAACTTTTTTCTACTTTTCGACGGGAAATCTATTTCTGACACTTTTACTGACCTCCGACCTTCCAAACAGGTAATAAAACACACATAATTCTCAAGACCCCCTGACACGCCCCCTGACCTTTTGGGGGACAGAGAACGTAACTGTTTTTTTCGCCCCTTGCTTACAGCCGGATGAAACCGTAAATTAAGGGACCAGATCATAGCGGCCATTCCGCAGCACGGTCATCATATATTCAAGTTCAACAAGGGTTTTATGTGGAATTGTTGGAATGGGTTTTCAAGGCCTATTCAACGTCAAAAATAATTTGACCTTTTGAAGATTCTTTCAGTCATGTTCCAAAAGTCAAAATTAGTATTTTACCGTATTTACATGTGCCATCATAATTCAACTAATGCTATCCTAACACTACTTTGTTATATCTTCATGAGGTATTTATTTGGTTTGGAGGGGAACTGAGAAATCCCATTAATTCTATCCCGTGGCAGCTATTCTATGCTGTGACTATTATAAATATGATTTACGAGGAAACATCTTCCTTTCACGCTTCATTCCTTCATTGCTTATTCATTTCATTTCATGGAAGGAGTAAGCCGACAGAACATAACGAGCCTTTATTTATTTTACTTTACTAAATTTTATTGTGAAAGGAAACAACTCTACTTTCTGCTCAAGTACCGATTATGCCATTGTTATTAGCAGGATCTAAATTGATTCGTCCCTAGGACTCGGTTACTGTTCTACATAAACTCTGCGTTATGCATCCAGGATACAATAAAAAATCATTGACTGTGTAAAAACAACTTACCATTAATTTTAAGTTGGAAACTCCCATTCTTAAAATTTTCGTAGATTGGTTCAATCAAAGTTTCACTCAATGTTTCCAACTGATTCTCCCTCAAGTCGAGACTATACAGCATGGGGATCGGGACAAATGTTGCAGGTTCCAGTGACACAATCTTATTTCCATTCAAGTCCAGTCTTCCCAAGAGCCGTAAATTGAAAAATGCGGTGGGACTAATAAACCGAATCTGGTTATCATGAAGATCCAACTCATTAAGAAGAGGCATATCCGCGAACACGTGGTCTCCCAGGTATTCTATTGAATTACCTTGCAGATCTAGACGGACCATCTTTTTCAATCCGGAAAATACTTCGCGTGCAATTACGGAGAGATTGTTTCTTTGCAGGTCCAATTCCTCCAAATTTTCTAGCTCATAAAAAGCCTTGTCATGCACGACTTGAATCCGGTTGCGATCTAGGTAGAGGCCAAGAAGTTTTGGGAGTTTGGTAAAAACATGGCGATTGATTTCTGTGAGGTAGTTGTCACTCAGAGTAATTTTTGAGGTGTTCCTCATGTTGGTAAAGCTTTTAGGTTCCAACTCCCGGATCATGTTGTCCTTTAGGATAAGTTCGGAGAGGGAAGTAGTATTTCCAAATGCGTAGGAAGGGATTTTCTCTATGTTGCAGTACTTCATGCTGAAATAGGTGAGGTTTTTCATGGCTCTGAACATTGGTGGGGATGGGATTTCTTGGAGAGATCGTTCCGGTCGGGTCGTCACTTCAAAGTAGTGGACGTTCTTGAGTCGGGACATTGCTGACCATAGTTCGTGACCATTTTGGGGGTTACTCCAGAAACTGCATTTTAAAGTTTCAACCTCCGTCTCGTCATCGGGATCACAGTTGCTGAAAAGTAGGCAAAAAAGGAGTTTTCGATTTTTATACTTTGCTAATTATGAAAATGAATGAAACTAAAAAAATACTGATTGCTTGAAACTTACCAGTATGCAGAATAACGGGGATTCTGTAGAGAACATACATCGATTTCTAGGTCTGAAGAATCCGCGACTATCACCCCAATGGCTGTGGACACCAACAACACCGGAAGGAAGTATTTGACCACCATTGTTGCTGTGTCTTCTTATCAACTGACTTTCGTCGGGAATAGTTAGTGCCTTATGCAGTCTCCAACTACTCTACTGCCACTGGTATAACTTCTGGCTCAAATTCTCATCGGGCACGTCTTTGTTTTTTAGTGTTTGAACGTGGGCAACGAGAGGATTTTGAATTTTAAAGAACTTCTATACTCGCAATCTTATATCATTTTTCCGTCTTCTTTATCTGGGATGGCAACGTTCGGTTTCCTTGTCCAGAAACGACCTGCCCATTAAATAGAAAAACAAACATTACAGATATTTCATGACTGTATGAGACCATCCACCCGCAACAAAATGAGCAGGCTTCTCCATCCTCAACCCACAAACAAAACCAACAACTGAACAGACAATGAAAATTGCAAATTGTTTCTTGGTCTTAAAATACCATCATTTTACAAACAAATTTCCCCAACTTTATGGGAATACGGTATGCAACAGTGGTGTTTTTGTGGAGATAGGATACAAATTGTATCAACTGGCAAGTCAAAGTTATATTTGGCCAGTCAATACATCATTTCCTTTCCAAAGTTTTTACAAGAAATCGATCCCAATGAAACCGTTACATGATGGAGTTCACGTTTATGTGCTACTCGTAAAAGCAGACGTAAAATTAAAAGACAAGCAAAGAAAATGCGTGTTCAAAACAGTAATTAAATGCACATTGTGAACGTGTGTTTCACTCTCGTGTTAGATGCCTAAGTACAGTAAATGTGCCTAATTTTTCTTGGCTGATGTCATTCTTTTCAACAATAACAATCCTTCTTCCAATGTGGGCCTCTTATTTAAACCTGGGCAGGACAAAAAATTTTACAATAAACATTTATTCTTGTTCCGCTGACTAACGGATGTTTAATTTTCATTTACAAACTAAATACCTAGATCCCTATCAAGTTTCAAAATATACCTAAAAATAATTCCAAGAATTTAGGAACCAATCAAGTGAGCAAAGCTTTGGAGGACTGAGTAATATTTTGCTGAACAATTCTAGCTATTGAATGCATATGCTTGCCGATTCACGAAATTTGAGCCAACTTCCGTTCATACATTCCATAAAAGTATGGAACCAGTTGCGAACTTGTTCTTATCAAACTATTGCAAATCAATGCTTAAATTCAACTATGAAGTGGTTACCGTCAGGAACTTGAAATACAAAAATTTCGATGATGTGTAACATGCAGCAAATGCAAAATTAAGTAAGAGTTCAAGTAGATGGATTCATTCTCATTAATACCCCCTAATACGATTAGCTAGTAAAAAGTCAAGTTTCTTCAAAATGGACGTACCATACACCAAAATTTGCGCAATTGCATGAGGAACAAGAATTTTGACATCTACGATTAATGCACATTCCTTCCCTGAAAAAGTGAAGCACATCCAGAGAGACAGTTAGACAGAGCTGCAAAACATGTCCAACTTTTGTTCCTTCCTCCAGAATGTGTTCATTTCAATTAGTTTTGTGTAGAGTTGGTAAATTCAACTGGATGAAGAGATAGTTGCTCAATTCTCTAAGATTCCGCAGCTCTTTATCCCGGCAGAATAAAACTGCAGCAAGAAATGGAGCGTGAAGATGGATGCATGAATGTGAAGTTTCGTATTTTATTTTTCGACAACAATCAAACTCCGTGTCAAACTCTTGTCTGTCGAACTTCAACTTCTGTAGTTGGCCAAGTAGCTTCAAGATCAAACATTAAGAAAAGAAAATCCAGGGAGTAAAATTGAGATGCAGATGTAGACAAGTGGCACAAACTGATGCGAATACAAACAAGTGCAACTGCAACTGGTGACTAAGCAGAAGACGCCTGGATGCATGCATTTTAACTTTTTGCTTCTTATTTTTTTACCTCTTTCACTGGTGATCTTAATGCCTGACATTGACGTTTGCGGCAATCAGAAAAAAATTGCTCGTCAGCATTGTTACACAGTTTGACACTTAGTTCTCAATTCGGCGAGTCTTCAACAAGCTCGTTATTGCTGTTCCTGATGGCCTGGAATGCACTTTGGCCCTAAATTATACTCCATGAAATTGGCAGTGAAACTTGAATTTGCATGGAAAAAATGGAACTGCAACCACACAAATGTCTGGTTGATACAGAAAAGACAGACTTCACTTCATGGTGGTTTTTGGAAGGGTTATAGACACGACAGCTTCGTAGCGTGGGATCTCCAGTCAAATGCCAATGTCATGCAGGGTTGAGACACATGTTAGAATATTACTTGAAATTATATGCAACTCCAGAATGGGTGGATTCATATCTAAATTCTTTGCAATCCGATGAAATACGGAGATCAGCCCATTTTTTGCTTTTATTCTACATATTTTAGAGTGATTAACGTGATTATAATTGAATAATATGTAAAAGAAAATGTGTAAAATTTGCTGATTTTGTATTTAATTTTTAAAATTATAAAAAGAGCAGTTCTGCAATGATTCACGGAATGTTGAATTATTTTAAAAACTTCGTTATAGCTGAAAATGATTTAGAATCTAATGGGATTTAGTCTAAGCCAACTAAGCCGCTTAAGTGTCGAATTGTGTTGACACACCAAAGTTGAATTTTGAAACCCCAGCGTTTATTAGAGTTCAATGAAACTTTGCCCTCTGGATTTGTCGTTAATGCAAATTACTTCAAATTTCAAATCCATTGTTAGTTTTATTGCTTCATATTTCCTCACGCCCCTGCAAGTCTAAAATTAACACTGAGCATAGCTTACAAATAGCACCCAGCCGTTAAAATATAAATCATCAAATTTTATGACTTCCAACTTGATAATTGAGTCTTCGTTCCGGTCAACTTAACGACATTTAAAAAACGCAGACAATGTCAAAGTCAAGTTCAGCTGGGTCCTTAATGGTATGCACATATTTAAGTATTGGGATTTATGAACTTTACTCAACTCTCCTGTAACATCTTGATGGCAGTTTCCTTTCCACTTCAAAGATAAAGCTGGCAATGAATGAGAATTTATGGGCAGTTGATAGTGCATAAATTTGGATCATAATCTAAACCATTGGACACGCTCTGATCCAAAATCTAACTTGTAAAATTAGCTCTTGAATTAAAGATATGGGTTGGGCCAACTCTGCTCTGTATTATTAAAGTATGTCGGCTTCTGTATTGTGCGTGTTAATATTGAAGTTGGTTGAGAAACCTGCACATATTTGAACATTGTACATCATTCTTGCCTCTTATCAAGCCAGGCTAAAATGAAAACGGGCATGTTGACGAGTGTAAGTTTGAAAATGCGTAAATTCCAACAAAGAGAATACATCACGACATAACTTTGCCCTTGTTCTGCTACTTCAGATGAGAACGTTATGTGCCATGAAGCTCCGAGTTTTAACATTCTTTGCTTTCAGGCAACTTTGTACCTAAATATAGGAATTATTTGCCATCCATCGAGTATCTCTACTTATACTGACTTGGCTGGATAATACATAAATCTCCTGAAATGGCAAAAAACTGCAAGTTACATCACCCGGTTTATGCCAAAATCATTCAACCACCCAGCCAAATGTTTGTGATAAGGTGAGACTCCTCTGTGTTATAAAATTGATGGCTTTCGCACACTTGACGGGTTTCATGAATCATTTGCAGAAATAATTTTAAAGTTTATCACATTTCAGCAAAATACTTCAGGATGTCACGAGAAGTCCGTTAGTTTTCAAATGAAACCTTCCTTTCAACACATTTCCTTCGCCAACTTTGGACATATGGCGTGTTCCTCTAGCAAATAAAATCAAATATTAAAACCGTGGTCCAACCCTCTCTCCAAAAATTGATAAAGTTTCCCTCGCAAAACAAAACCTTCACCCACATTTGTAAGTTATTACACCCAATTGCCAATAAGTGTAAGTACCAAAACATCAATTATCATTAAAACGGCTACTTAGCTATCACTCCGTACTTAGCCCACCCACCCAGCCCACTCCATTCATAACAGGAATGAAATTTATCTCAAAATTTGTTTCCACAAGCCTCTCGTACATAAAACAAATAAATAAATATCTCACCAAATGAAGTTGAGCTCAACCAAATTAATTTTGTGGAAGTGAAACGGAAGCAGGTAAATGAAATAGGTGGGTGTTTCGGTCATGGTCATGTCAAGTTCGAGTCCATCAATTACCTCGTTAGCCGATGGCACTATAAAACTTTTACTACAGTTAGCTACAAACTATTTGTAGGGTTCATGTCAAGTCATGCATCTCAAACACGAATCAAATGTCGGAAGATTGCACTTTGTTAGTTGATTACAAGACCTAAAATCAGTTCGAACCGCCCTTCCTTTTACATTTTCACACACATTACATAACATCACATCATGGCATAAATATAGCATAGCGTGCATTCTCCGTGCATGCTTTGTTCGTACCGGATTTTAATTACAATCCGGTGGGTGTCTTTCTGCGGTGGGTTTAAAGTTTTTAATTAATTGAAGGGGTAGCCAGGCAAGTGTAAAATTGGTCTCATTAATAATTGGGAGTACAGCTGAGTGCATGATGTTGTTCTGCGACCCCCATGTGTGGAACTGGAGGAAATGGTGTAATTGTGAATATATCCTGTGGCCAATTACTGAATTTTGTTACATATTTGTAAAGTTAAACTGCTGAGTTCTGGAATGATCCCCGTTTTCCAACTGACGAGATGAAGTAGCATTTTCTGAAAATTTGATGCAAATGGAAAATGCATTTCAGTTTTCTTGACCACGAGGAGGAAAACATGTATTACATTGAGTATCTCTTGTGAACAAGAAAATGGTTAAGGTAAAATAAATGAAATGAAATCTGGGCGGAAAAGGTAAACCCAAGCAAAGCACCCACTAATATATATTTGCTCATGGATAAGAAACCATCTGGACTTGGGTGTAGTCTAAGTTCCACAAGGAAAGAGGATGAGATTAGATAAATGAATCTTTGGCACGAGTTAGTTTGCTTTGCACATGTATTGCATTTGCTCCTGTTGTCAGTTCACTCTCACTCTTATTCACTCAGTTTCCTTCAGAAGAAGAGTTAGGAAAAATATAAGGCATGTGCTGAACCCAGGGGAAATGGAGAGAATATATTTACAAACACGATGTCATAACAGAGACGCACAGTCTTTTATAGATATTCACTCACGCACCACACTCACAACTTACGATGCGCATCATTATTATTAAATTATGAGAGCTAGCTCAGTTAGAAAGTGGATGGATATCCGAGTCGGAGTCTGTGAAACAATTTTTATTTGCCATTTCATACTTCCTCTGCATAAAAATGCATGAGCGGCTAACTCAACAAAGATTCTTTTGTAAGAGTGAAGGTCTCCTGTTATACAACAAACAAAAGGCTCTTGTCCCCAGATTTCTGTGGGGATCGATTTAAACTTGTATCACAACCACTCAAATTTCGGGCAAATGACAGCTCTTTTTTGGAGAGGATATAAAATGGATTCACGGTATTGTGACAAGGACCCCCTTTGTACTCGAACCGACCAGGCAGGGCATGAAATGAATGAGGGGTTCATACATTTGCAGTCGTTGAAAAAAGGTATGAGTGATGACCCTATAGTGCTCTAGTGAGGATGAACTCTTTAAAAATGATGGCAATTTGTCGCTTAATGCAAACGTCCAGGTGATGTGATTTGATCAGGGAAAAAATGCTTGATGGATGGATTCCTATTAAGACAAGGGTGTTGTATTGTGCGTTCCTGAAAAAATGGAGCACGGCGACATCGCTCACTCGCAGAAAATGAGGATTTCTAAATAATAATATAACAAAGCAACACCATCCCTCTTTACACAGGCAACTTAATCGACGACGGTAAGGAAAGAAAGCGAGTGATGAATTTTGAGGATTTGGGAAAAACGTCAGGTGGGATGTTTGTGTTCCGGATAAAAAAATGAAACATTTCATTGTCCAGGGTGTGTTTTTTTCCTTGGCCATTTCCCACATGAATCGTGTCGTGAAAATGGGATAAGAATATAGGCCGGGAATTAGGAAGTTCCATGGATTGCATCCGGGTTGAAAATCCTCGCACGATACAAGCGTTAATGAGTCCGACATAGGTTGAGAGTATTGTTATCGGCTCATTTGATCAAATAATTGGAATTCTCATAAAAGGACCCTTCCCAAGAATAACCTGCGTGTTAGGAGGAACACGGTAAAACAGTAGGAATCAGCAGGACTTGGTCTCCCATGCTTTTGATATGAAAGAAAAAAATCACAGAGAAACTAAACAAAAGTCAATCATCCATCATGCGTAAATGTAATTAATCTAGGATATGAATGAGTTGACATTGTAATGTCAACCACTATTCAGTGGTTAAAAATTAGGTATTTTAAACCACAATTTAATTACCTTACTCGAATTCAATTAATTACTCGTCCATTAATTAGTAGCTTCATTTAAGTCGAGATCAAGCTTCCGTAATGGCGAACTTGTCTCAACTTGCCTCGCTCTTCGTCGCATCATCACTCAGCAAGATTGACATAGAATCCTGCTTATCGAGTCGCTTATCGAGTTACGCTGTCACTCTGTCCGTATGGAAGTTGGCAATCAGCGATTTTCTTGAAATGTGAAGAAAATTCAATACCATGAGTTGAAATGAATGCGACACTTTTTTGTAAATTATTGAGTCTGATTACAACTTGGGGTTTTTGTGCGTGATGATTTATGGTGCATTTTAAAATTGGCTGGTTGACTTCTGCAGTACATTAATTGTGCAATATTGTAAATTAGAGGTAAAAGACTTTATATTCAGCCCTGAATTTAATTAATGTGAAATTAATTATGTTTATTATTGTTGTAGGAATTACAAGACCTTCGCAATAACATCAAAAATGGCAAGTTTAAATGCAAATTTATATCTTCAGATTAAAGGACTACGCAATATCTGTGAAATTAAGTTGTGGTTGTAGTGTATCAAATTGGCTAATTTCAATTGACGATGCTACCATTTTTAAACGAATCCAATTTCAATTGGTTTAGGCCAGTTTGCCATAATAATTTATAGTAAATCATAATAAATCTGCATTGCTATCAATTTCAAAGACATGCCAATTCAAGAAAAAAAGGTGCTAAATTTTGATGACATGCAGAATTAATAGATGAGATGCGTTTCTGGGCTTCTTCCAACTCCATCTTCTACTTACACCGAGATGATGAATGTGGTTTATGCCTAAACGTTGACCTTGTCCAATTTAAATCTGACATGCACTTATTTTTTATTGTCAACTAACAAGACAAGTGAAACAGCTGCATGCCTGCAAATTGTATTCACTTCCGCATTAAACAACAAATGATCAATCAAAAATTATGAGAGTTTACGTTTATCATCATCTTTGTTGGTGTAAATTACTGGGTCAATTTCAATCTGAGCAAACTATGTCAATAAAAAATATTTAAGCGACAAATTCCAAGGTAATAATTGCACCAGGCATGGTTCAGTAGTAGACATGAAAATTATTTGCAAGCATCTTTACGAGGTAAGGGTGCCATTTTACGCTAGGTAAACTAATATTTGACAAACTAAGTGCTGAAGCTTTAAATATTTCGACACAAATGTGAGTAACAAATAGCACAAACAGTTGAAACCAATATAATCACTAAGTGATGGATGATAACTTGACATTATATCTGGGCATGGACGACGTATGTGACCGATGACAGTGTCCGAGACACTTTAAAGTATTTCTTTAAATATCTGAACACACCCTTAAAAGCATCCCACCACCTACTTTCTTTCTTTTGGTTAAGCACAGCAAAGCAATCACCTCAATTAGTTAAACATGCGATAATTGAAAGGCACATGTTTGAGAGAACTTTCAACATTTGTAAATACGATAAGAAAATTGGTTTGAAGAGATGAATAAATAAATGAAGTGCTGAGAGTGTCATGCAGTCAAGTATTTAGGAAACGTTTCACTTGGAGCGTGTACTCATCCGCAGATGTCTTTTTTAAGTCTGGAGAAAAACTTCATTTCAGCCGCATTTTCAAATTGCTGCACCCACATTAACTGAGGAAGGAAATTGAAGGAGTAGATGCAACTTTATTGATTGACCAGATTGGCGACAAGGATACCTTAATTATAAAAAAACAAAGAATGCTAAATTCACTTATTGCCGTTTTACAAACTCCTAGCATGAGAACTTCCTTTAATCAAAATTAAATAGCTATTAAAATTTCCCCTTTTAGTCAGTTCATCGATCATTAAATTCATAAAGGTCAAGTGTATGTATTGGTGCAGCCCAGCCAAACCCTGTCCTGCCAGATATGATATGATCCATCCATTCAGTGCATAGTTGATGTTGAATTAAGGTGGTGTTTGATGCACTTTTTATCGCCCCCTTTAAACGAGTGACTGACTGACTGTTGAGTTTATTGAACACGTAAAAATTTCGAGAACCAAAATAAATAAACACGGGAAAAGACTGCGTTTAGCGACCATAAGAATGTAAGGATGAGGATGAATGAATATGGATGGATGGATATAAATATAAATGGTTCATAAAATATGTCGTGGTGAAATTGGTTTGCTCAATGAACTTCATTGATGAAATAAGTATGTGCTAACACGCATTGCAAAGTCAAAACAAGCAGAACACTTTGAGTTCATGGCAGAGCTAGGCTAAAACCGGAATTGCAGCCTTACTTGCCCCGAGCTAGTTGTTTATTCAATTTTTTTAACAGTGAGACAAAATAATTTTGCTTGTACTTAATTTTTTCGCAAATTCAAATCATTGGCAGCCATTGTCAATTTACTAAACCACTAAAATTTCGGCACGAGTCGCTTGAGATAAATGCTTCTATTCCAGACACACAGCACAAGCATTTAGCCATTACATACGCACGGGTAAGGATAGATAACCTTAAAATATTGGTTAGTAGAAGAATGACTGTCCAAGTGCCACGAGGGTGGACAGGGAAGGAGGGCGAGCCGTGTCGGAATTATATTGTGTATAATTAAATAAACTTAAATGATGTGCTTAATATGATCGTTTTCTTTGATGCCCAATAATCAAAAATTTGGGTGTCATAAACTTTTTGATGAATTCATTCATTCATGCTTCAGAACGGGAGACGATGTAATAGACCAGATATGGCCGCCCAAGATGAGTATATGAATGGATAGCATCATTATATACTTTGTGTCAAACTCCTTCAATTTTTTGGGTTTGGTGCAACTTGCCTCAGGAAATATTAATGCAAAATATTCATAAACAACCAATTTTTAGCTGCCTTTTTGCAATAATATCAATCACAACGCCAAATCCAAACCTGTTAGTGTCAAATTTGAGTAAATAATTTGAACTTGATGATAATTTATTTGGACTGGGTTTACATTATTTTATATTTTTTTTGAGCTGAATCATAAAATAGCAAAGTATTGCAGCCATTCATTACCAGTGGCTTGGAACAAGGAAGAAATCTCCGGAGTCTACTTGTCACTTTGACACATGATTGGAAAATTGACTAGTTAATCGCCTTTAAAAAATGACACGTAGGAAGGGAGCTGGTAAGAATGAAACATGAGATGATTCTGATAAGAAAGAGTCTCAATTCCAAGATTCTTGTCTGACACGGGTATCTCATGTCAGCCAGATTATGACATATCAAGCCCCGTTTAGTCCAGAAGCCGATTACCATTACCATTAGCTTAGTAACGGAGTTTTAGTTTTGGGTTTAATATGTAGTCTGAAATGTTGTCATTTGACATTTACCACTTACCATTCACGCTGCGTCGGTGTCGTTAAGTCTGGAACTCACTTTTGTCGGAACGGTTACAATGAGCTGGACAATGCCTGAAATAAATTAAAAAATAAAATAACTACAACGTTGATAACAGACATGAAAATAAGTTCGACCTTGATTTAATTAGTTTGATACATGGCGTGCTATGCCATCGTCCTACATCAGTTTTCTTACAATCCTAAAGTAAGACAACTCTGCAAAATATGCTGTTATTTATGTTTAGATGGATTGATGGGTAGAATTTTTATGAAACTGCATTTACATAAATCCATCAACTCTGCCATTCGCACGTAGTTGCTTCATAGACAAACTTGTCCAAAACTGACCATTTTTGTCAAATTATTATTGCTTGTTACCAATTATTGTTTTTTTAAAAGTTGTCTCACATCCTATTAAGTAAGATGTAGTTGGTAGGGTTTGTGCAAAAAATTATCTCATCTCTCTCTTTGCATGGTTATCACAGCTCAAATCTCGTAATAAAAGTTGTTCGTGCGTGGTTATGTGCAAATTATTTCGTGTTCAGAGAAACTGATGGATCATGGATCGCTGCCAATTGGGCTGGCTATTGCTATTGCTGTTACTTGGCTGGACGACGGGAAGATGAGACAATTGGCTATGAGACTGTCTGACTGTTTTGTCAGTTTAAAAATTATGCCTATAAACCACTCATATTCTTGCAGCTATTCGACAGTAAAGACGCCATATACCTGCTCACTAGACTGGAGTCGTTGTAGTTTTCGACCACTTTGACAACCAATTCCAACTCAAAATGCATCACATTAAATGAAATCGCTTAAGCCAGAGGGGAGGAGGAACAACGACGATAAACGTAAATTGCAGTAATCCTTCGGTAATTTCAAGGACTGTAGACTTCTGCTGACTCTTCTCCACGCAGCAGGAAGTACATAAGTAACTAACTATGGACACAAATCTCTACCATTTGTTTTGCGTTTTGGTCTCTGTGTGGCATGGCAGAAGCAAGTCAACGTCGACCATTTCCAGTCAGTTTTTAAACTAATGGCCTCGTCCAAGTTGATCAGAGTCAAGCCTGTTTTACAGTCAACATTCCGTCTCAAAGGCACATAAGCACGGGTTCAACCTAAGCAAACAAGGGGGCAATAATGCGACATAATGTGATTTTTTTAAGGCAATTGAAAGCACAGGAATTGGAATAATGTTCACGATTCAAGGCGACAAGACGACCATTAAATTAGACACACGTTCAAATTCCAGGGAGTTTGGATAAACAATTTTTTTGCTGTGGAAATGAGGCAGACTACTGGCAACAACTAATTGCTCTAAGTATCCTGCGCCTGACAGTTTTATGATTGACTGGAAACGAATGAGTGATATGGGTCAACTTCTAATTGCTGATTCTTGCCGTCTAATATTTGCTTACAACACCCGCATCATTTACTATCAACAACATGCCAATCTCGGAATAAAATGAGCAAAAACAATTTATAAATCATTCTCTTCACGACTGGCTGAGTATTGATTGTCATGTGCCAGGGGGTTAAGTAATTAATTTACATTTATGCATGGAAAATTATGACCCCTGACACCCATCAAGTAATCAGTGTCTGTGCTACCGAATCTTTCCCAGTTCGTAATAAGCTCTGATTTGACTGTGTCCAATTAAAACATTCACAGTGCCAATGCCATGGAGAGTGATTTGCTTAATTAGTCAAATGATTGGGTACCTATGCATGAGTATCGTTATAAGTCAAAGGGTTAAGTTGTGCTCTTTACGCATCCAATTGAATGCGAGAATAGCAAATCTCTAATCCTTGCGAAACCAAAGATTTAATGATATCTGCTCTGCCGAAGCGAATGCATGTTTAAATACTGTTGCAAGGAAATTCGCAAAATATTGCTCTTTTCCTCGTAAAAAGTAAGTTATGATCACCACCAATGATTATTTTACGACCTACTCCACTCCCAAGCTATATATGGATGGAACGCACAAACCTAATCTAAACAAAGAGGCATTTAAATGTTACATATGCACACTTAATCCGAGAAATAAATTGACCCTGGCCTTGAATTCTGGTGGACATTGGTCATTAAATGAAATGTCTACCCAACTAATTATTGAGCTAGGTGGGCAAGAATTAAAACTTTGACTGTGTACGAAATTTTGTGAAATTTAAGAGCGTATAATAACAAGTATTAATGAAGGAATATTATTTTTCTGTAATTTCCTCCCTTGTCAATTTACTACGTCCTTGATAACATCAAGTAAAATTGGCACAATAGACAAGTCTGATATATGACAAATCCCTACTTACTTGCTTATCGGAGAGGCGTCGAGAGACAAACAAAAATAGAAAGTAATGTTTGTTTAGGCTTGGTTTTATCTCCGAATTTTCTGTGTCTAAGCAAATCCTGACTCGGGATAATATTATGTCGAACAAAATCCAGATAAATCTGGTCAGTAGGGTAGTAGGGCAGCCATTCATATTAATCTGCTACCTCATTGGTAATATTTATTTATACTGGTATCCATACAACTGTCAAACTCTTTTTCATTCGTTTCCTCATAAAACTTTCTCCAGAGTTTCCGCCCATTTGACAATAAATCTGAGGAAGTGAAAGGGAACAAAGGAATTGAAATAAATATGAGAATTTCCGGAAATCATGCACCAATAAATAACATTCCTTTGGACAAATTGCTACATTTCTTGGAAACTAATGATGATTAACCGCAACAATATTTCATTTATCGGGCTGACCAAGGCGTCAACCCTTTGCTCCAGTCAGTCCTGAGAAGATTCATGTCTTGAAATCGTGTCCATATTGGATACGCATTAATTTTAAGTGACATAATTGGTCGCAAATTGGAATTATAGGATGATACAAAAAAATTGATTATATCTCTGGGACAGTGTCAATTAGTAATGGCGTATTTTGGCGAGTTGTCAGGCCATAATGGCAAATCCGAAGCATATTTCATATTGTATCCAACCTGACAGGGTATAACTTATATCAGCATTTGTTTGAGATTCATAACCCAATTATTTGTCAAGATGCCAAAATACGAATAATAAGGTGTTAAAGGATTTGTGTTGGTTTATTTAGTTCATTTTTCTGTTTTCTTTAGCTAAACCAGCTTTAGAACGCCATCTTTACGACGTTCCCACATAAATAAGCAATATAACTTCTATTGCCGCAAAACAAATTGTTAAATTTTTTTAATAATTTGGCCAAGTCGGGTTTATTGAAGTTCTAAAGTACATTTAATTTTCAAATTGAAACAAAAATGTGTTGACATTATTAATTTGTCGTGACCTTTCCAACCACGATGTAATATGTAATGATGAGTATAATGTTAAACACTCTTAATACAGTGTCAATATTTTACAACTTTACTTCCTTACACAATAGAGAAAATAAATCGGTTAAAAACCGAAATACCCAGATTAGAACAACCAGACGGACATGGAATGCATTAAAGTTTCCTGTTCCGACTATCTGACCCCATGAACTATACATACAATTGTTTCTCAGCCATCTGGCCCAACTTTCCCAGAGACTGAGACTGCTGCAAATAATCAGTTGTCATTTTGAGGCACTGGTGTATCCGATGTGATCCTGATCAGATTTTATGACCTATCGAAATATTTAAACTGCTTATCCAGCTGTCTTGTTTATTTAACGGAATGGTGATAAGTAGTTGATTGTGTTGGAGAAAGAAGAAATTTATAACGAAATGGATTGCGGCTTGCTTCTCTATTCCATAAACTCAGCCAAATAAGTTTACCCTGTTGCAGTCTTGTGAAATTCGACGAGGAGAAAAATATTAAATTACAGATCAAATGCTACTCTTAAAATTGTGGGATTCATGTCTGTCGGTTATATAAACAATTGCTAAAATCTGCTCGGCATCTTATGTATCAAGTGAGTCATTCATTCCTCTGTGGAATCATATTACTTCAAAATTACTAAAATTAACGTTCCACCCAACCCAAGCCAAGCTGTCTGTCTGTTTTTCTGTCTGGACATGGAATTCCGATTTGAAACTAGTTTGAGTCAAATCATAAATGAACTTGATTAGATTTCTGATTCGAGATCGAGGGCGTAGGTGAGATACTGTCGGATTGAACATTTCTTTAATTTCTAGACTATATTTTACTACCATTTTTATTGTTCGGGTGAACTGCAGAAACTGTGAGAAGGAAAAGTGTTTTAAATCTGATTAGAAATTGATAACGTGCATGTTTTAATATCAGATATGCTAATTTATGGAATGTTCGTAAAATTTGGGATTTAGCTGGTTTTTTCTGACTGATATCCACTTAAACAGGAGACTTTATTATACTTTACATTTTATTTGTACTGTACATTTTATTTGTACAAACTGTACGGCATCCAGAGCAACAAAGAAAATAAAATTAAACTAAATTGATTCTGAAATCTTAAATCAAGTCAAGAATTGTGGACAAATTTAACAGTTGACATTGCTCCTTAAACTTTGCTATGTGCCAAATTCACTTTTTTATATATGCCGAACAATTTAAGTACAAATAGCGCAAATTAACACCTCCATAGAGATGCTGATGATAAACTAAATTTTCATATTTTCTACTATGCTACGACATCAGTAATACAAATGCCAGAGATTCTATCTTCAACTTTGTCCGCTTTACGGAGTAGGCATGGCCATACAGTGACAACAAGAATAAAGGATACTCCGTTTTTTATCCGGTACATGGAGTAATAAATCATTCCGTACACGTCCTACAAGTTCAGTTCAACCTACACAAAAAATTCATATCAATCCTTACTCCAGAAGAATTATGTAACAAAATGAAGTTGGTTACAAGTACATTCATATAGTATTGAATTATGACTCGCAACAACTACACGCATCAACATTGTCTAGTTAAGTAGTAGTCTCTTTTTTGCGTAGGAATTGAATTAAATGAGGGTTCATTCTGTGACTAAATAAACGTTGTTCTTATGCACTATTTATTATTAATATATTCCTGGTCAAACGGACCTTTATTTCTTGTATCTCGGAAACATTGCGACCATTCACCTGACATAAGAACCAAAGACATCAGGATAACTCATTTGGGTTTCATAGCTGAGACAAAGTGACGAACCTGGCAACTTAACTATTTGAATTTAATTTATAGTAACATTAGGCATATACGTTGCAACTAGGTAAATTATATCTCAAGAGAAATATGGACGGAATCCAACCAGTCAGAGTGACAAATACAAATATGAGACATTCATAATCCAATGCTTGTCCAGTTCATTCTTCAATAGAGTTGATGGTGGTCCCTTAGGAAATAACTCAGATTTACATGTCATTCTCCCTAATTTTAATTCTTCGAGATATAAATTAAACCAAAGGCCAGCTAGCCAATGACGGTGTACTTTTTAAAATGAAATAAGGTACCACACAGTGCGAGATTGTTATGTTATGTCACGGAGGGAGGAGACACTCAGAACAGAACTTTCTTTCTTAAAATAAACTTATTGTGGACATTGTTGAATTTGTTTATTGTGCAGAAAAACATTTTAATTTGAATTGCTGCAAGGTAATGAAAGGCATGCATGTGGAAAAGTAATTTCTTTTGGAGATATATTTTTTCGAGTAATTCTGTATTTTAGGTGGCTTCTACATGTCCTGAACAACAAAATTTGACAACATTACTCTTTAAAAGTAGAATGAGATGCTCAGAATTCTAAAATCCATTAATAATCTGTTCGCTTTTGTCTTCCGGGTTGTGTACAGGATTTCGGAATTACGGAATAATTGGAAAAAGTTTGCATTTACACGAGTTCCTCTTGATACATAAGCATTTGGAACTTTATAAACCACACAGCTAAGTATGCAGACGTCCCTTTGCCTTTCCAAAAAGGGGACGGGATGAGATCCAGCAACAATGAAACTGTTTACGAAGCATTTTCGATTAAGACGAATCCATGCAAGCTCATGAATGGATCCTGGCTGGCTTGCCTGCTGGATACTGGAAATTTGAACTGGTCATGCTCACGTAGAAGAATCCAAGCATGAATTGAATCCTCATCCATCCATGGGACAAAAGAAGGACATAACGAATAAGAGTTGGCAGGCAGATGCCAACACCATCAAAACTCATTTTTGTCGGGTTTATTCCCTTGAATTCTCCACCCCCACCAATGTATGTTTACTCCACACTTGTACATAAATATGATCGGTCACCAGCCACAACAATGTAGAAACTAAAAGGTTATAATTGTAAGTGTAAACTTGTAACTCTGGGTTCCGCTCAGTGCAATAATTCATCGGTTAGGAATGAGTGAATGAGATTGGGACCCAATCCATAATTGCTTATACGTGCGCCAGGAACCGTTCAAAGATTATCCATTCTGTTGTAGATTCAAACTTTTCTAACTCACCAAACATTTCTGGTTGAGGGACCATGTATGGCTGGACAATTCTTGGTGTAAGTCTCCGTTATCATTGAATAGTTTACAATGTTCGAAATCTGAGTGTAAGTTGGATTCCGTGTTTCTTTATCACTGTAAAGCCGCAACATAGTGCATGCACTTCATTATTCTTCCAAAATGAGTCTCAGTCAGACTCAGTCAGACTCATTGCAGGAGCAAGTCGGAGTTGTCTGAGATGCTGATAATGCACTTTTATTAGGGGAAATAAATAGAGCGTGGAATCATGGACCGGAGCAAGTAACAGAGAGATGGTTTGGATTTGGCTTGCTGGTTGCATTAAGATTTACTGGGAGGAACAAAGCAAAATCATTTCGTTATGAATGCTCACGAGTCCTTTGGTGCATGGCTTGGTTTGTGTGCTTACTAATAAGCAAAGTGAATACATTGGATGATTTTTTCTAGGTTCAAATTATCTTGAACAAGATGTACAAGAAAGAAGTAAGATATTAGGAAGTTTGCTTGTTTGGGATTTAGCTACAAGAAAAAAATCGTGTTTAGAATTTGTGAATTTTAGTATTTAAGTATTTCAACTAGAAGTGGAACAACTCTCTTTGGTGCAAGGATGCACTCCAAACAAAAATGCGAATTCGGTCGCCTGCTGCGATACATTGCATTGCTTCTGATTGATTTACGAGATAATCAGTTGAGCAGTCAGGGTTCTAAAAGTTTTCTGCAGTTTTCAAACAGATATTAAGAGACTTTAGTTACAATTAGTTTCAGCCGGAATTGGAAACTAACATACTGGGTAACTTATATACAGCCTATAGTTCAGAGAGAGAGAGAGAGAAAAGACAAACTTTTTTGGCCAGTCCAACGATATGTAGGAGCATTATGTGGGCTTTTCATGAGCACTCCGAATTTTTATCGCGATAAAACTTTTTTTAAATTCATACATATTAATAAGTATATTACTATTCGGGAAAATGTACTGCTTGGTAGAACATTGCACTAAAGACTTATAAAAAGTAATTGTAAGGAATGTTAGTAGTTCCTGCTTTCTCACGACCTATGACACGCCGTGCATTATTTTGAGGAATGACGGAAATCAGGATATTAAAATAAGTTTGAAATCATTGCATTCACGACTGCAGTCAATGCCTGTCTGCCACAAACGGAAATGAGTTGGTGAGTGAATAAAGGTTCTCATTAAGTTTGGAATTACAACACTAATTCCGATCTGGGGAAGGGGGCAATCCACCCGGGTTTACATGAAGAGAAGGATAAAAAGAGCTGTCTTGTTTATGTGTTTAGATGAAAAATGTTTATGAGTCTGAGGCTGGGTGCATGAAATTGAAAGTTTGTTTGCGTGGGTGGCACCAGACACCAATACAATAAATACAGATATACAAACCACAAATTTGTTTCCATTGGTTAGTTAGTTTAACTAAATGAGAATTGTTTAAGTCACTTGTATTCAGGCTTCCATATTTGTGTTTTTAATGAATTACAGACGACTCAGCAATGACTCATTTCATTGATGAATCTGAAGGTGATGAGTGGCATCATAATCCTCGTCATATCAATACAGGTCAAAATACGCAAATATTGCTGATTCACCAGTAATAAGAATATGTATATGTGAGCATGCCCATAATATAAAACCTTCACCGAATAACCGGATATCATATCAATTACCTCATTGACACACAACTACCACTTTATTCCATTTTGTGAACAAAACCCGAGTGGGATGAATGAATGGAACGGTCTGACCAACCGTTTTGTCATTCTTGACTAACAAGTTTTAATCAAGTTCACATTCCTGTTTTCTGCCTTATCCGCACACTTAGTCCGAGAATAGTGTGGGCGTTTGCGGTTGCTCTGGTCATTGCATGCAGGAGATATTGACGGTGGAAAACATTTTCACGATATATACGCCATCATTTGCTGAAGACGTGTTGAAAATCGTTTGCTGCCAGGTTGATTCGATGTAAAAGGGAAAAGATGTGATTGAAGATAGAAAAAAGAGTTATGTTTGCATCATCATATTACTACAGCAATCCCGTGTTGCATAGTGATGAGCTTGATTCATATCATGTTCCAGTTGTAGGCAAGTAAGTAATATACTACGATAAGGTGTATGGATGACTCAATTCCTACTCATCCATTCCAAGAAGAAGAATCTTAACTTATGCACAGTTTGACTTTTCAATTCACAACACTCCAAACACCATCATCTTCTCGGAGTGATCTAATATCCTATGAAACATTTGTGTCTAAGTTACACATCCTACCCACATAGTATGCATTAAACAATTTCTCTCCAAGCCACATAAAAAAAGATTTGATTATTGATATTACATGTGTGTTCTCAAGAACGGCGTGAAAATTAATGTTGATCCGCCGCAAACAGGGCTGCATCCCACAGTAAATAAAGTTCAGAATAAAAAAAGCTTAGCTTATAACGCCCCCAAGAAGTCTAGAGCCCAGCTTCCTTCCGCCTGGGAAGAACGGACGTCGTGAATGACTAGGAAACAAAAGTTATCGTAGTAAAAGCGGAAGGAAATGTTTTACACTTTATTTGTACCGTGTCGGGCCAGAGTTTACTTTATCACTTTACTTGTACTACATACCAAGACAGATAAATGAGTGGTGTGGTGATCAGAATCGGTGTGGTATCATCCACAACACAATTTAGGCGTAACGTAACGGCCTCATACAATGTAACTAGTCATTCATGAAAATCTGTGATGGGAAAAAAACTTTGCTGTAGTTTACAGAACAGAACTTTGTGATCTGTTTGATTATTGGGTTGTTTGCGGCCAGGAAAGGATTCTACTCTGGTATAAATGTTCCTTATAAATGTGTCTACAGTCTCAAACCATGTAATAAAAATGATACAATGACATTTTACACCGGCTCTATTAGTAGTCTACACAATGCTACGTACAACGTTTACCGGCGAGTTACACCCTCCTCTCTCCAGTGCATAATCAGAATTAGGGCATCGATTCCAAACGATGTGGTCAAGCAAGGCGAGACCATGCTCCATTTACTATGGCTCTCATACCACGGAGCCAAAATGCTTTTCAGTCTGCTAAACTTAAGAGGATAGCAAACCATGGTCCAGTTAGTTGCCTAATATTCCGAGATATAAATCACAAGTACGCTCTACGTGTGAGACAGAGCAAGGCGACAAGACAACTTATTCTGCTGGAGTCTCACTAAAAAGCTGTAATAATAAATGTAGAGTAAGGCCACGCCGAACAAACTTTAGTTTCATGGACTGCCAGCAATGAGATGGATTGATGGGAATGAAGCTTTCCTTGCGACAAATGACATAAAATTGCACAGATGCAATCCGAAATGTAACCTGGTCCTCGAAATGGGATTAAGTAGAGTTCACTATGTAAATACCGGGTCGCATTGGGACCATTGTCGTACTCGTGTAGATACTAGGACGGAACTAGTGGTGGAAAGAAATGCATGTTTCCGAATTGCACTCTAGAGTAAATACTAACACTAACCTACATTCCCAATGTTCAAGAGGATTACGATTAGAATTGACGACGGGACAGATACACCATTTACCCTCTTGATCATGATACATTGTTTGTGTAATCTTCTCCATTTCCCACTAGTACAATACATCTAAATTCGGTTCAAAGTCGGACAGAGAAATAAAGTTTCATGTCAGGAATATCTTCAACATTTCATCCAGAATGGAAGCAACTTTTTCTTCAAGAAAGCTCACCGACAGACACAAGGATCATTTCCAAGTTGGTTGGATTCGAATGTGCTCAATGGCCTGAATGACTTTTGCATCAAAAAAGGTTGCGATAAAAAAACTGCATTATTTCTCTCCTTTTGTGAAGGCTTTTTTTCTAGGCGTTTCCTTCCATTAAAAGAGAGAGTTGCATTCATGGCATGCAGTTCCAGACAAGACAAGAGAAGACAGTATTATGCAGCCCAGTGCAATTCGGAAATTGGAGCAGTCAGTGCATGTAAATTATCTTTTGCTACTTTCTCGGATTCTAACCCTGGTCTAACCTCAGGATCCACTGGAGCCACTGAACATCACATATTTCCGCTTGACAACCACTTTGGCCGGATTTCAGGCCAGTTGAGCCAGTGCACTGGCTGTAAAGTATTTCATAGACTTCAAACAAAAATGAGTATTCTCCTCAAGAAAGAGTCATCCCATAAATTATTATTGTTTGCTATGAACTGCCTGTTGTATTATTATTTATCACAGGGAGAAAGAGCAATTCTTTATGTCTGACTTTTAAAAACGTATGGTCAATTACTGTACTAGGACATATATTGGTATTGTACACGGGAGTTGTAAAAGCATGATTAACTTAATCATGTCTTGTATTCAGCATCACGCTAGCCCAATTTTAATTTTTTTTTTAAACCAGCTCTAACCCCAGCCTATAATTGTACAATTGGAAACTTCGTGCACACGAACATTAGGAATTTTAAAACAAAAGTTATTAAAACATTCAAAAGTATGAGCATAATAAATGTTGTAATGATTTAATTGGGTGGCAGGAACTCAAAGGCAGTCTCGTTGGACGTGGCGTGGCTCCATTAATATTTTACATTTGTTGATTGATATCACCGCTTCCGTGCCCTTGATAAGGTAAAGTCCATTACTGGACAAAGTTACTGTTTACAATAATTGATATTCCACGTGAAGAAATTCTATTATACGAAAGAAAGGCTTGAAAATAATTGATGGGCCGTCTGATTAATATCACATATGCACTCGTGGATGTAAAGCATTTTCATGTTTTCTTCCATTTCATTGCTAGCATTTATCTAGCCACGTAATTCTAGGTATGGATAGCATATGGTTGGAAGATTGCGTTTGAGACGTAATATGTAGTAATTGAGGCACTTAAGGGGTCCTGGCTCATAATTCTCCAGTTGGTCTGAATTACATGGGGTTAATGTCAAGGGTACAAATAGATGTTCTTAAAAAACAAAGATACCTTCATACCCCATCCTGTGGTTAATTAGAGTTCAATCAGTAATTGAGAGTGCCAATAAAGTAATTCCAAATTTATGGAAGAGCATGGGGTTGAAAAGGATCTATAGTTCTTTGTAAACTGGCATAGCTCTCGTGGATGTAAAGCATTTTCATGTTTTCTTCCATTTCATTGCTAGCATTTATCTAGCCACGTAATTCTAGGTATGGATAGCATATGGTTGGAAGATTGCGTTTGAGACGTAGTAATTGAGGCACTTAAGGGGTCCTGGCTCATAATTTTCCAGTTGGTCTGAATTACATGGGTTTAATGTCAAGGATACAAATAGATATTCTTAAAAAACAAGGATATCTTCATGCCCCATCCTGTGGTTAATTAGAGTTCAATCAGTAATTGAGAGTGCCAATAAAGTAATTCCAAATTTATGGAAGAGCATGGGGTTGAAAAGGATCAATAGTTCTTTGTAAACTGGCATAGCTCACTTATCCGACATTACCACCTGATGATGACTGTTACAAAGTAATCTCAAAAAAATGAGGAAACGAGGAGAACACGGGTAATTTGGAGTGTAATTGTGTAATAAAACTTTACTTCCCTTTTGTTACTTTATAAATGGAATACATTGCAGGGCTACAGCTAGTGATCCATCAAAATGGAAAGCAATAATGCATCAACCTCAACGGAAGGATGTTCGGTTTATGGGAAATGTGGGATCTTGTTGAATAAAAATTTCTTGTGTTGCAACTCCTCAGACTCAGAGTTTCTGTGAAGTGAAGAAAATGAAGGAAATTGGCAGTTTGGATTGACTTCAAGTCTTGAACGGATGAGCTACATACTTTGCTTTCACTCGCAATAAAAGCAAATCATTCATTTTGAATATACAATAAGTGAAATGAATGCCTAATCAAGTTTTATGTAGGCCTTTGAGAAATAGTAATGAAACGAGTATCAAGCATGCCATTGGGCATGAGCCACTTTCTTTCTTCGGGTGCAATCAATACAAAAAGTAAGAATAAGAAAGTGAAGAAAGCAGTTTTCTCACCTGTATTTTTAAGCGTCCACCTTGTTTCTCAGTCACTTCCGATGCTTTACTCAGATTATGGGAATAGATGACTGTGAGACAATTGCAATGAGGCACGCACAGCAGAAAGGAACAATCCCAAAAGATTAATGTTACTCCACTGTCAGCCTGATTAGGTTCGAGGAAGGAATTCCTGAGAAAATGTATGCTTCACAATTTCAGTACAAATTGCACTTGTTGTTTTTGACAAGTAACAAAAACAAACAGGGTTCTCGTTTAGAAAGGAAGGAACAAATGAGCAAAAACCTTCGACACAAGATCACCTAAGATTTTTGTGCGTAGCGTTAGTTTCTGTGTAACGCAATGATGAGAGGAGTGGGTAAAACTAAAACCTTCTGGTACAGCGGTACAGTGTCGACTGAATGTTCATCTCAACTCTCGCTTCTCTTTAGCAGCACTTTTTCACGCAACCCAAACCCAACCAGTGTGTAATAAAGAGTGTGTCCATGTCCTGCTAAAAGCAAGAAAGATCAAGCGTTTTCTAGTTGCATGCAATCTGAGAATGAAAAATAGGTATTTGTTTGTACTCCAGTCGGGTTGGCTGAAACAGGAATAAAACTCTTTCCTGGCATGATATCACCTCGGCCTCACCTCATTTGTCTCATTTTCTGGGTACCTTACCAAATCTAGAGCAAGTTCTGTAGGTGGAGGTAGAGCTACTGGAGGATATCTTGTGATTTATGTTATATATGCCAACTTGGTGTATATGGGTATAACAAGTATTTAATTCAAACTGCGCTAGAAATTTATTGTGCCGATTTGCTACAATGGTGAAGGAGTGCATGCTTTGGAGTTATTGAGAGTAATATTATTAGTACCAAGTTTTATGAGTTGAACACAATCTGGGAAGGTAAGGAGTTATTTACTACTAAAATTAGTAGTAAAATAATTTTGTTCTACCTTGTACACTATGTGGCTTACGATGCCAATCTGGAATGAAGTTGTAGGGATACATGTATTGCACTTGTAATTTATGCACAAAAATGAGATTTGTTACAGAATAATGTTAAATCGTAATCATAAGTAAGAACACACACTAAAACAGCCAATCCCATTTATATGCCTCTGATAATTAATTGCATTTCTTCTTTTTGGACAGTCTTGACTTTAATTTGCACGTGCAATCAAATCAAGTTGGACGTCTGTAAGTAAGCTGCATGGAAACAATGTGTTTGACAATGTGTCAAGATTTAATGAAATGCAATAAGGAAATTTCATCTGTGATGTAAAGACAGTGATAAATACAAAGAAATTCATCATGAACTTTGACTGAATTATCTCGACGGACAGAGTGTGGGAGTATCACTTGATTCGGATGTTGATGTAATTAATTTTACTGATTTCAAACCCAAAAAGAAGAAGCATCCGTTAGGGTTAGGTTAGAATTATGAGGATTGATCAGTACCCAGAGGCGATCGATGAGCAAGTTCATTTGGAATTAGAGATCAGGTCACTACGACCAATAAGTTGGTTGGCTGATCTCATCCTTGTCTCATGCGTTAAGAATTTGCGTGGCATGACATGCCTTAAAAGTCAGTCAGGGAGAAGTGTGGGATTTCCCGATATATGACGGGAAATCCCACCCCAAAAAGGGTGGGATTTCCAGATCTAAGGGTGGGATTAAAAAGGTCGGGAAATCCCACTCTTTGGGGGTGGGATTTCCCACCATATATCGGGAAATCCCACACTTCTCCCTGACTGAAAGTGAAGCGTAATGAGAAATGAGTGAGAAATTTTCGTTTTAAGACGGGCAAGAATTGAGTCATGTTGACTTTTTGGGGAAATACGATACAAATAATTGTGCAGAGATGGACTCAGCAAATTGAGACTTTTGTGTTCTGCTGGACGATTTTGAGTTGCTTGATATCATGGAATAATCAAACTTCAAAAAAATACTGTGACATTTACACGTGCACTTGATACAGTGAAGGCATTGTTTTACATCGTATTTTCCAGTGCAAGCAAATAAGCATGAATAAAGATGAGGTTGCGGTCTCAATTGGTTTAAAGTCGAAAAGATTTCCACTTTTATGAAGACATTGTTCTTCTCTTTTTGTTTAAAATACGGCATCATTGTCTCGTAGACAAGTTTCCTTGAGAAAGTTGTAACTTTTCGAATTAAATTTTAAACAAAGTTCGAGCCGTACATTGATGACCTCGGAACTGTCTTTGGTCGGTGGGAGCAATTCATGGAGACAAAGGACAAAGGCAACTCTCAAACTATTTGCTGTAGTCAGCTGGTTCCATTTCTATTGTAATTTTATTCGACAATAAACCCCATTTTTTTCTTGCATCTGACTTTCAGGAAATGTAGGTTAGGTTCACTTCATTTTCATGGAGTCTCTTTATCTCCAGAATGGGCCTTCGCTCACTCCAGCGTCCCAAGTAGGAATTCGTGTAAGAATTCTGGAGGAACATTTGTTTCTGGGATGAGATCCCAGGAGAATGAGATGCTCTTGATAAAACCTAAACCTAACCAACTTTTTTTGTCAATTGAGAGAAAATAGTTGGGAAGCGAGGATGTTGTGGTGAAAGCAAATGATTCTCATAAACATAAAAATGACGGAACACTGTATCTCCTTCTTTTACTTAAACTTTGCAAGAAAATATAATCATGCAATTATTATTTAGTGTGGAGACAACCTTGATAGCTTACACTGAATACGGGTCACGTTCAATGATGGAGTGATTGATTTATAGGCAATTGGTATTGACATTGATGCTGTAGCTGGGATAATATTGGTTCATAATTAAATTTTAGTTAATGTCAGTCAACTAGTCAAACAAGTTTTGAAAATGCAACAAACATACAAAGTTATAATTATAGTCAATTTTGGTTATTGTATGAATGTTTAATTGGCAAGAATAATTAATCTAGGCTGGTTCACACCACTGGATGAGGATTGAATGCAGAGTGGTTTTAAATGGGTAAGAAAATTAATTTATATGGCAATAATTCAATCGCTTTGAAAATGAACAAAGTATAATTTTCTTTCTATATTTTATTTTATCTGTATTCCATAGATTTCCTCACATCTATATATTATGTAACGACAGTGGTATTATATACGGGAGCTACTGATATATATATTCCTGTAACATTCTTAATTTATATTGATTTTAGACAAAGATATTCAAGATACAAATACAATAACATTAATTTGAAACTAATACTCGAAAAAAAACGTAAGGAGAAACAGCAGAAGAAACAATGGTTGTGAATTTTCGTTCACATTAAGGAGAACTAAACAACTGTAGTCCTCAAAGAGTGTGAAAAATTGTTTATGAAATTTCATTGATGAGTTTTTAAAGCTTATTGAACACTTTCAATAACTGCATGCTCTACTAATTAAATATCTGATTGGAAAGACTATTAATGAGTGAAGCAGAGTAATCAACTAATTAACTCGTCCAGTACAAATCCTTCAAGTGCTTTAAAAACTCATTATGGCTTATTTATAAACAACAAATTTAAACATTATCTGCACGGTTATTATAAAGACTTGCTGCCACTATATCTGTAAATCTTACTTCTTCACCCATTTTAGTTGATTAGCCAATGGAAGTAATTTGACACCTTTAGCCTTTAGTTTCTGTAATCCAAGGGTAACACCAGGGTGGTAATTTTCACATCGTGCGTCCGTACATCCAACTCCAAAGCGACAAGGGCTGGGGTGGTGAAACTTGCAGTTCATCGACGTACATTTGGGGTAAAACTTACAGATAAGTTTGGGTGCAGGTTTCGGTTTGGAATCGAAATTCTCGTGATGACCAAAATTTTCGTGCTTGTATATGCAGTCCGTATTTTTACATGGGGAGAATTTGCAAGCAGGATGTTCATACATACATTTGTCCTTAAACTGGCATTTTGGCCAGAATTTGCACTTTAAGCCAGAGGCTCCAGCATTGCCATTGGCCGTAGGGGTGGGAAACTTACTCGTACTCATCATGCTTCGCAAATCAGGCAAATTTGATTTTAGTAACGCAACTGGTGCTGGTGGAGCTGAAAATATTTAGAATTAAAAAAATTAATAATAGAACTTGTTGTTGCAACCCAGCGAATTAAAGAAATATTGTGCGTACCTCTTTTATTAATAGTAATCGAGAAGTTGCGTTCTTTGTGGGAATCTACGGTGGTTGCTTGAGACAATTCTTGAGGAGTTTCTGTTCCTACGTCCGATGAACTTCCCATTTCATTTCTAAATAAAAAGCAAAACAAAATATTAAGATTCTGACTAGTCAATTAAAAATATATAAACATTAAAATCTGTACATACTCTTTGAGATCTTCGACCTCCTCAACAATCTCTTCATACTCATATTCTTCCTGCTCAGAATCATTAGGCACTTCTGGCAGCTTGTCTTCATCTGATATGGCTAGTTGAAAGTCCGTCTCGTATGTATCTTTATTCTTCAGTGGGACATTGGTGGATTTCTTGGGACCATTGTCTGTAGAAGCCATGCTCTCATCGCTACTGCTATCGTCCTCTTCGGAATTATTATTGACCCGAATTGAAATACGCTGCTTCGTGTCACTTGTAGCTAAATAATTAAAATATAAATAGTTTAATATTATATTATTATATCGTTATGTTATCTTGTACATTGCAAATTGAAATAAAAAAATTGATAAAAACGAACAAAAACATACCTAGAACAACGTTTCTTTGCTTGCCATTCACGGCACTTTTTTCGTCGGAAACGTTTATCATAATTTTGTAATCACTACTGGGACTGTAGGCTTCATTTTCATAAATATGCATCGGACCTGAAATTGAATGAACCAATAGATATCCACTTACGTCCTTACTTGTGATCTTGGACTTGACCAAAATTATTATATATATTCGTGCAATAACTTACTGTGATGATGCGGATGATTTTGAACTAGTCCTAGACGTTCTCGCACTGGTATGCGAAGTTCACGCTTAACACCGAGACGCTCTTTAACACTAATTCTTCGAATAGTAGGATCCACTTCTTCATAAAAATCCGTTGAATTGACCTCCGGAAACTCCGTAAATCGTTTCTTGACTACTTCGATATTCATAGCATTTTCATCGCTCATTCGTTTCCGCGATTGATCACGAGTAACAACATTATCTTGTACTTTTTCCTCTGGTTTTGGTTTAACTGGACTATTTTGTTCAGATTTTATGATTGACTGCTGGGCATCCGCGACAGCTCTCAATAGCATAGTGTTACTTAGTTGTAAGTCTCGCCTCGGTCGTTCTTTAACTTTTATAACTGAGCTCACAGAGTTCCTTATCGGAGATTCGTCTCCACTTGATGAACGGGACCGTAGTATCACATTTCCTATTTTGGACGTAAGTTTTCGTACTGGAGATCGAGACCTTGTTCGAGATTTTCGCGACGAATTTCCAATTCTGCTAAACACAGAGACCTGA
Source organism: Folsomia manolachei (assembly GCA_036491905.1). NCBI lineage: Eukaryota > Metazoa > Arthropoda > Collembola > Entomobryomorpha > Isotomidae > Folsomia > Folsomia manolachei. Next base: position 5,778 of record JAAXNX010000007.1, on the reverse strand, counting down.
GATTTTTCTGCGTGTATTTCCCTGTTATTGTCCCTGCCTCTGCGTTCCTCACTGCGGGAGTAATGCCTTTCTGCACTTCTTCGTTCTTGTCTGCGAGGTGATCTTAAAACACGACGAGATAATGAGACGGGGCTTTTATCATGCCGCCTTGACTTAGAGTACGAGTTTCTGGAAGAATGTCGCGTTCTGTAATATTCTGAGGATTTATCAGATGATCGAGAGGTTCTTTTCTCCTCTGATGTCGAAGAAATTTGGCGATTCGTTTTGCGGGTGGACTTTGACCCATCGTTGTCTTCGTTGACGCGGCTCATTAGTATAGAAGTAATGAGTTTGCGTTGGTGAACACGATTTGATGAAGGTTCTGACTTTTTTGATGTAAGTTCCTTATCTTCGTTATCTTTACGCTTTCGTTCCTGTGACTCCAAAGCAATTCTTCGTAGCTCATCTACATTTTCAGAAAATTCGTTTTCTCCAGTATCCAAAATAAGAGTATCGTGACCACAATATGCCTCGGCAGATGCATCTGGATTGTTCTTCTTATCCATGCCAAGTTTTACAGATTCAAAACTTATAAATTCAGATGCTTTATCGGCTGAGAAGCTGAAGGTTTTCATAGGATCTGAAACAAATAAGTGACAAACTTGAGTAAAATCCTTTTCAGACATTTTTCCAGATTGCTAAATTATTTACTAGCATTTACTCACCATTTCTCTGAATAGTAAGCTTTTTCTTTTTACCAGAAACCGGATCTTGGTCGGAAACGCTGGCTATATCGGCTTTGCCATCATTCAATTCTTCTGTTTTTCCCGAACTTTGGTTTTCAACAATCATTCCCACCTTCTCCGAGCTTTTATCAGTCTTTTCAACAATTTGTTTTGCATTCTCCGATTTCTTTTCAGTCTTTTCCTGAATCTGTTCATTTTTCATCAAACTCTGTTCCGTAGTTTCCACGTTCTTCTCTAATTTTCTCTCTTTCTTTTCCGGTTTCTTGCCCTTCTTGGTGGGCGACTTACTACTGGAGTGTTTCCGCTTTATTTCCTTCTTCTCTTGTTTCCCATCAACTGCAATTTTTTCTTCGCCGTGAGCATCACCAATTGCTACTTCCGGTACGATAGCCTCCTTCTCTAAAGTTGGAACAGCATCACTTGCTGTAACTTGTTCCAGCTTTTTAAGCACGTGAGTTAGCCAATTTACGAACTTTTTCGTATTATCCGTTAAGAAGAGACGGAGATCGTTTTCCATATCTTGATTAGAACGACGATTCGCGATCAAAATCATGATGTAATCCGGTAGCTCGTCATCTATTAATTATACACAAAAGTAGGTAAGTTGGAATGTCATTTAATTCAATCCTGGATTTTCAGCAAAAACTGCGACTAAACTTACCAACATGACACCCAAGCTCCACCAACTTCGCCTTGATAGCTCCTCTCACCTTCTTGCTAACTTCTATCTCCATATTTATCACAAAATAGGGGTCCCACGATTTGAAAAAACTTCCGAAATACTCCCAATCACACCAGAAAGATAACTGCGTGGAAAAAAAGAAGAAAAATGACCAACTGGACACCACGCCGCTTCACCGAGACCAACGGACAACTCAAAAGTTCATTTGTCCCGATCAGATCGGGTCGTTGTGCAGAATTATTCGGGGAGAATGAACTTTAACGAGATTCACTCTCTCTCCAGGGGTCAAAAGAGTTCATTTGAAAATTAGCTGGAAAAACTTACCAATCAATCCGGATTCTGCCTTGTCACCAAGGGTCACCCGTAGATAAGCCAAAGGTCTTCGGGTACCATACAGTTTGACGGTAATACAATAATTAGGGATGTTTACTTTACTTTGACCGACGACAAAAAAGTAAAATTTCCACTGACTACTGAGGAGACGGAAGAGAAATCGCGAAAAATAGGAGTTTGATTCGGGTTCAAAATTCTGGCAGGATTTAGTCTCTCGTGACCATGAAGTTCCTCTTTGTTGGGTTTTTATTTTTTAGTAGATTTTTCATGAAAAAAAATCAAAAGCTTAATGGCAGTCGCAATTGAGGCAAATAAACTGTTTTGTTCATTTAATGTTTTGTATAGCTTTAATAAATTTTAAAACTTTATTTACACGTTAAAATAGCGACTTACAATCATAAAGGTTACAGCACATTTTAGTTTGCTATTTACAGCGTTATGGTTAGTGGGGGCTAATTTGTAGGGTAAAATTAAGGATTTTTTATTGGATGAGGCTTAGGAGGGGACGGACACTTGTTCATATTTGTAAGGAAATTTATTATCCCCTTGTGGGGTTAAAAGGGTGACACGTATAGGTGACTTATCACCCGGATTAGGTTTATCAGAGTCATTTCCACAGAACCAATGTACTGATGGGTGCAAGTATTTTCGTGGTACTTTGCGACTTGTACAGCAACCTATTTATAAAATGCATGTACTTGGTAAGTGTCTAGTGTACTAATATTAAGGAATTAGTCACATTACCTCCGGATATCATGCTCACCACCAGACCCACAAATGCTGTAATTACAGCTCCAATAAATGGGTAGAGTACATAGGACAAGGTGTAAATCTTTGTGGGCCATTCCCTGCATAGATTTTTTTAAATGATTAATTTTTAAAATGATAATCTTTTGCAAAATGGCTTCCTACCATTCTGGGGGTCCGATTAGGGTAGAGTTGCTATATAAGGAGAAATCTGTTCCCTCCGGACAATCATTGATATCCGTCGGTAATCTTAGGTTGAAGTTGGGATACATTCGCTGAAGCAGAAACGCCTTCACGGCGAGATACATCATGGAAGAGAGACCAACAACCATTCCGCTGATGGCACCCTGGGATAGATTTGCAAGTTTTGGCGAGTTATGAAAAATTGCATGATTAAGAAAACAAAGTAAATCTTACATAGCTGTTCATGCAAGGCATGAAAAGTGCGCAGAGAAAAATACCACCTAGTGGTCCGGCCGTGGCTGGAATTAAAGTATTGCAAAATTTGATTTATTACAAAAAACATTTGTAATGTTGGCAATTTCCGTATATTTTAGTACTTACCCCCAACAGCAGTCATTGTAGCTTGAAAAATTTGTCCTAAATGTTGAGCACCAAATGCGATAATTATTGAAATTACTCCATACACAACGGCTGCAAATGGATACAATAATAAAACCATCCTTCGTTGAATTATGCAAAAATAATTTGGAATGTTTACATATTATGCGGATGCAGTTAGTTTTGGTTATCTCCACGCATTCCTTTAAAGAATGCAATTTTGGAAATGAAATCTTCCCAAGTGACGGCTGCTAAACTGTTTAATGTTGATGAGACCGTGCTAAAAAAACAATTTAGAATTTAACCCCGAAATTCGACAACTTATAAATAACACATTTCTGTCAAAGAGGTTCAACCTGAGTACAGCAGAAAATATGCAAGACACAAAAATCCCCATTAGACCAGGTAGAAAGGATAATTCATTCACGACAAAGTGCGGAACAATGGCGTCCGCCCGTTTTATTTTGCCTAAGAGTATTGGACAGCAGCCAGAGTAAGTTGCGAATACTACGGAAGAAATTTCATATTAAACAAAGTTGCAAAAATGGGACATGGTTAAACTATTTCGTTGACCGTTACCACTTATTCCTGTGCAAATAACCAGAGACATGGTAAAGATATTGAAGGGAATGGTCAAAAGGAGGGCTCTAATTTAAAAAGGCATGATAACCATAAATGTGTTAGAAAATTTATTAAAGAGGGACCAACTTTATTGCATGGCCAACTGATGGTAAACTGCAGTATCTTTGAACTTGGGGTTGATGCGTCCCATAAAGAGTCAGAATAGCGAATCCAAAGCCAAAGAAAAAATTCCAGAAATTGTGTCGCATGAATGGGTCGAATGTAAAACTGTGAACCAAAAATTAAAAGATTTTTTTAAATATTAAAAGTTATTCTTAATGTACAGATATTCATTACTCGAAAAGTATAAGTCGTCCTTTGTCTTCTGCTATTCTGAAAGCTTCTGATATTCCACCGGCCGTCGTAAATCCACGGACCACTAAAAAATTCGAACAAATTCATGAAAGTTGGCATGAATCCTATGTCTAAAAACTTACTTATGGACACCATTCCAATGGCAATCATTAAAAACTGGAAACAATCGGTCCATACGACTGCTTTGATACCACCGATGGAAGTGTAAATCGTTCCAATTATCCCGATACCGGTTACTGACAAAACATTATGCTAGGTAAATTTATAAACATGGCCATTAACAATACTATACTAATAATTTTACCAGATTGCCAAACTGGAATGCCCAGAATTGCTTCAAGAGCAATTGCAGGCGCGTAAAGTACGACGCCGTTGATTAAGATGACTTGTATTATAAAGGTGAAGCTAAGCATCACAAAATGCAAAAATTGCATATCAAGTAAAATCTGAAATCTATTTTATTCTCGGTATTAATACTTTGTATACCTGGCTAGCCATCGAACAATAATTGAGTCAAATCGTAACTCTAAATACTGGAAGGAAGATAAAAAACAGAGTTTGCACATATTGAATTAAATGCCTGATATTTTGGGGAAATGCATGCAACTTCCAACAATCCGGCTCTAGTTACCTCATAGACACTGGTCAACCTCATTTTATAAAATACTCGAACAAATACAAAAGTACTCATAGGAATCATAATGCAAGACATTATTGTCATCATGAAAATTTGAATCCCATGAGCATATACTTCCGCCGGATAACCTATGAGACCACAAGAATGATTAGTATAAAGTTTAATTAGACTATTATTACTTATATGCATTATTACTAACCAAGGAGTGTAATTGCACTCAAGTACGTCACCAGCATGCTTGCTCTGTAATTTTTTTCAGATCAAATTTATTATGTCATGCAGAATCGGTTAAAATTCATAGAAAATGCAACATACGCAATAGGAATAGGATTCATGCTTCGCCCACCGACAAGCATGTCGTCATTTGTTTGTTTCCCGGCGCAAGCATAGTATACTCCAATTCCTAAGGACAGGAGAAGGGTCCCTGCTACGGCTATGTGAAGTATTCGAAAATTATGATGCATTCATTTTCATTTCTCACACGTATCGCTAGACAAAAAAATTACTGATCAGATTCTTACCCACGTAATCCAAAACTCCAAAATAGTTAACTCCTCCCATGATGCAAATAGTTTAAAAAAGACGGATTTCCTCTATTTTAAAACAATTTCTCGGCCAGGGACTTCAGCTATCGTTAGTGCAGTGGCACATAAATTGAGTACCATGCAACCAGTAAAAGATCACGAGGAGCAGATCAAGTTGTTCTTCCATTTTATCATGTAATAAAAAGTTTACTTTAATCCCGTGGCTTACCTAATTGTGTGTTATGTGTAAACTCAGAGGGTGATAAGGTTCATTGTTCCAGTGTCACAACTGTTAATCCTGACAATATCTTTATGAAACGGCAATCGTATACAGAAGCGTAATGATAATTGCGTAAAAGAGAAGCATGGAGCAAATAAAAAAATGCCGATTCTTCCGCATTAGAATTGCACGAATAATGTCGCATGAGGAAATTTAAAATTTAATCAAATTTGCTGGCTAGCATAACGCATATTGGATGCACTATTTAATTGAAACAACAATAAACACTTTGAACACGTGCATCCAGATAAATGCAGACATGTGACTTTTGTATCCCCATAAAACAACAATATACACATTTGTACAAAGAAATATTGCAAGCGTAGTTTCGAGCCCAGTTTATTATCAAAATG
>JAAXNX010000006.1:0-120278 GCA_036491905.1 Folsomia manolachei | reverse complement strand
ACGCGTCAACAACAACCTACACTCTGGCTCGGGCTATATGATGCTGCACTGGAGGTTGTTTTTAAGTTATAAAAAATTCAGGGCTCCGGCAGGCAGGCATGTAGACTGACTAATTTGATCTTGGTTCGAGTTTAAGGTTATGAAATCTTTATTATTTTTGTAGCATTTTTGAGGCAGTCACATCGTACTAGGCAATAAATAAACACTGAACTAAATGCTCCATATTTTCACCATCATGAAGCATTGGGGAGTAGCACACTAATTATATAGAAACATATACAAGGGCACTCCGTATTACCAAAAGAGGAACAATGCCCTAAACATTGTAAAAGCTCAAGGGTCTCTCTTTTCTGTCTGAGGAAATTTGAACCGACATTTTCTTCAAATTTACAACATCTTCCCTTGTTCAAAGCTCAAATCACGGAATTAGGTTGAAAAGGGTCCACTTTTCTTGGCAGTAAAATTTGAAGTTGTTTATGGCCCTTGATTTTTGTTTGTAAGACCTTGGTTATGGTTTAGGGTGCATATTCATGCTGGAGAGAGCGATCGCGCCCTTATGCCTTTCCATTAGTTCACCCGCCGTAAACGTAAATTACTACAGTGTGATCTACTTATTTCCCTCCAATCCAACCGAATACAAGCAGAGTGTATAGTTTCAAAGCATTTCACTAACTAAACAAATTCAGTTTAAGAGTACAGTACCCTTCCTTAATAATTGAGCCCGACCAATATACAGGCCTGCAACTTTTTGGTATTTATTTATAACCAAAGTAGGAACAGTTTTAAATTATCCAGAGAACAAATAAACAAAAGATATCTTCATCTTTATGCCCACTTGGTTCAAGTTTAGATATTTGATTTAGCTGGATATGTAGACTTGACTAACCAGCTCCTGACTTGACTGACAGATGAACTAGATCCGTTTTTGTTTAAAATTGTGTCTAAACAGAAGCAAAATGGCCCAAATGGAGAAAAAGAAAGGTCGTGGTTTCTTTTGGTTTTGGAGTGAATCCACCCATCCATGGCAGAAAAACCCTCCAGTCCCAGATAAGTTGAGATAGGTCTGTCTATCTTACATTTGAGAGAAAGCAGAAAATGGGAGCAATTTGTGTCTCAAACTTTGACAGCATCAAGCACGACTGGATTTGTCACGCTCACTTGACCCAATTTAAGAAACCATGCATCTATTAAACTCATGTTTTACGTAATGTAGATATGTCTCATGGTGAGATACAGAGACACTTCTGAAAAACTAACAGCTATTATAAGCACAAGCAGTAAATGCATTAAGTCTGCACGTGAACAAAGAAGCAAAGCTTATAAAATGATCTCATCTCACCTGTTCTCTTGCAAGATTAAACCATGTTTTTAAAATAGGCTCCAGTCTCGTTGAATGGAATCGTTTCGTCGTTTTAACACTGATAAATACACTGTCCAACAACTTTTGTCTCTGTCTGTAGTGACTGTTTTGCAACAATTTGTTTCTCCGTCGAGTTAGCACTGCTTTTGAAACACCTCTTCCACCATTAGACGAGGGATTATTGTTTCTGGAATTAGTGTCGGTGTCAGAGACAACACCAACATCATTATGCTGGGTTTCGCCCTCATCTGGGTAATTATCTCCGTCATTATAAAGATAATTGTAATTACTACTCCCAGATGTTTCCGGTGCTACTGCAAAATCGGGAGTCAACTGCGAATCTTTTTCATTGTCCTGTCCTTGTCTGCCTGGGATTGAAATTCCATTGCTGTTCCCATCATAGTTGACTACCGTGGGTGTAGCGTGGGTGGAAATTAAACTGAGAGGGAAGAGTAGTAACATGCAAAACAGCATTATGCCAATCAAGCCCTGTAAGAGGCGAAGGTGTCTTTTACTAAAATTCAATCTTCCTCCAGGCGAAGAAAAAAATGTTAAGATTTTATTTTGATTGTTATGTTGTGTGCCTACTTTGGTGTGGCACCTTCCCAGGCTCATTGTTGACGGAGAGACATTTAAATGGTTTATGTATTGTAGGCTAATCTTTAACTATAATGTATTTAAATTATAGATTTATTTTACATTTCATGGCACTTTGAAAAATTCACGGGAAGTTGCTCCACTTTGTTAAATTATTTATTTTACTAACAATTTATTATTAGTTTTTTAGATTGGTAACTGCTTGAAGGTTTTGTTGCAGGAATGCGGTGAGGATTGTATTTTTTAATGTTGATGTATACGGTCGGTGAAATGTTTTGGGATAATTCTTATGTAATTCTTCTGCACCTCAATTATGTGTTCCACGGGGGGTGAAGTAACGACTCCTAGCAAACTCACAAGAACAATTTTGCTACATGCTGAGTTCCAAATTAAAAGATCCAACCGAGTCAACCAAACCAGGAACAGGAGAGTTTTCAAGTAATGAGACAAAAGTCTCAAATTTCTTTTTTCAAGGAACTCTACCGTGCTTAGCGAGACGTTTATGTCGTTGAGTTGACCACCATAACTCAGGGAATGGGGTGCGGAAGGATTCCTTTTGAGAAAACAAGGTCTTTCTTTTAGTTTTAATGTATTTTGAACTATTTGGGGTTTATATTGCTATCTTTGGTATTGCTATCTTTAACTGGCGCAGTTCTGAAGGTTGGTGATGATTAAGGAAGACTTGAAAATTGACCCAAACCTTAAACTTTTTTGGTGGTCTAAGGAAAATACTGCATCAAGTCAATGGGTTTTTGTCTCATATGAGAATGAAGTGTCCACACTCATGGGTTGATTTGAAATTGTGATTGTCTTGTTTTCAAGTTGGAACTTCCAACAGAGGATTTGGACAAGGAATTGGAGCTGGTGGGGGCGGAGATGTTTTATGAATGTATGTCGTGATATATGAGCCCTTACTAAGAAAGAACCTTAATCTTTCCGTACTCCGGGTGGTTTTGAACAAATAAGGAAAATAAATTTTGACCCTGTTTTTTACAAGGCTCTAGGAAAATAGTATGTTGTTCCAATGAAAATACAGAAACACGAGGAACTGAAGTACGTATGTTAGCTGGTTCCGTATTTTTAAATTACATACGTCATTCTCAAGTTTTGTTTCCAATCACACTGCATATCATGCAACCACATTCACTATTTGTCTTTTGGGGTCAGATCTACAAAGGATTGTTAATTTATTTTCTGGACCATAAGTGCGATGGTTAACCATGTCCCAACTTGTCCAGTGATATTATCAAAGCTAACACTTGTGCATTAAAGTCCTGAGTGATAAGCAACACCCTGCTACTGCTGCCTTTCTTTTAAATCCAGTTGTTATCAAACCCCACACTCGCACATTCTCACCATAACCAATCATGGAATACAAACACATCCCACAACATTGGTCACATTGTCTTCAGTTCGGTTACATTGAGCGATAACACCAGTTACGTTCCACTGCTGGATGTCATTGCCTTGTTTGACAAAGCCAAACCTTGATAAGACAACGTTTTAATGTTTGTACTGTAATTCAAAGTAAATACAGCAAACGTATTTTTGATTCAAAATAGCTTGATTATCTCCTTGAGAAATAATGCGACTATAGTCCAAAATGATTTTGAGCAAGTGTTTCTGAAAACTGTTGCAACAATCGAACGTAACAGAGCAAAGCTGAATAGCACTGTTGTAGCTCCAGTCCTTCCCGTGAGCCTGCCGGATCAAAACTAAAAATGAAACGAGCCACTTGTTAAAAGAACTTTCGGTCCTCGTTAACTTAGCTTTAGGGCCATGTTGTTGGGTGGGTACATTTTCGTGTTCCTTTAGAATGTTGGATTGTTAGAGGAATACTCCTCCAACACGGTAGAAACAGGTTGCTGTGTTTGTTACAAGCTTATTATTGTAAAATTTTTGGTTTGCTTTGGTTAGCTTATTCATGAAGTTGATCCTTTTCCTACAAACAAAATGATGCATGATAGAAACCTTCATGCTTTTTCTTGTTCTTATGCGTGTTGAGTTGAGCTCTTATGATGGACCTTTATTTTGTGGGCTCCATTTCCATTTATTATTATTTCGGAACAATGCATTGGAGATTAACCTGCGTGACATTTGCGAAGCTTTAAGACATCGGCACAACAAGCGAGTCATTCAATGGCCTGACGACATGTAGATAAGTTGGTTGTTTTGCCCTTTTGCCCTAAGATATAACATTTTGGTTAAGTTATAAGGTTAAGTTTGACATATTGTTATTCGGTCTCTTCAATTCCAATTTTACAACTCTGCCGGACTGAAACTGGACGACATTTCCCACATCATGAGAAGAAATTAATACGAAACAATTATTGTAATTCGTAGAATAGGATTTTAAAAACTCATTCATGACATTGAGCATGTGAACGACATAAATTCCAATCTCAACGAAAGAAACAATACGAACGTGGGAACGAATCATATTACAGTGATGACCAGACCAGCCGAAATCAAAAACTTGAGATAATAAATAGCCTCCCACGTCAAAGGCTAGGCCACACACCACATCCGGATTATATAGAATGCAACTCAATTAATTTGCACATGGCAAGCCAAAAAACTTTGCATGAGAACATCAAAAGTCAGTGGTGGGTGCATGAGTATGGGTTGTCTCGCCTGGTATTTTATCATGAATGTTTTGTAACACAATATCTGCCGAAGGAAAAGAAATGCAGGAGCACAAACCACCAACCTCTGACTACAAATTATTCTAAACAGTTTTTTTAATAAGGGGTGAGAGGAGGTAGGGCAGGACAAGATATAAGATAACGGGAATGAGGCTGTCAAGTGAGTCTGATGTCAAATTCGCAATAGAAATGCAATAATGATAAAAATATTCCCACGGTTGACTTGTAATGAATTGAGGAATGGACTGATGCACGAGTAAGCCATTCACTTGTTTAATATTTACGCATTGTTTTTACTCAATCAGTCATAAAGTGCAAGTAAAATTAGGTTTATCAGTTTTCCGGTCTGAATATGCACGGATAAATCCCTGTTGTAAATGAACCGGATTATCACTCACCAGCAATACAAATACAAGAAATTAAGGTCGTTTTGTGTAATCAGAAATCTAATCTGCTCCACTGACTTTATTATCGAGAAAATCCTTATGAAACGAAAGTAAATAGTAAAGTAAATATATTCCAATATTGTAGAGACAAATTTTTGGAAGTATCTTAATACGGTTAATCAGATATGAAAATATAAAAAATCTAAATAATATTTAATCTACATACCGCTCACTAGAATGTACTTAATTGTTTGTGTATACTAAAAATTCAGATTTCACGCTTCAGATACATTTTGAATAATAGCTTTTGATTTCTGCAAAATGTACGCGTAAATGAATAAGTTGATTGCATAAAATATACTAATTAAAACCTGCATACTTAAGAAAAATACTATTAAACTTGTCTGAAATAAAATAAAATAAAGATCCATGAATTCTAGTGTTTTCGGTGATTGTTCCAACCGGTTGTTAACGAGTCTTTTTATAAATCCTATGGCACAGACTTCCAGGATTATGAAGACAAAGAGAACACATTTTATCAGCGTTGTCAGCTCCTGTAAAAAGTTTCCAAATTGTTACAATAAATAAATTCACTGTAGAATAATCTGCATGTATCTTATTCGGCACATTTATTTCATAATTACGAGTACCTTATGCACCCCATGGAACATCATTGTTCCAACTCCAGTATATAATATTCCATAACACCATAAGATAAATATATCTGCTTTGCGGTCCGCCTATTAAGCAAATTTCCAGATCAAAGTGATGAATGCACTCATAAATGATTGAATTCAAGGCTCACAACAACAGTTGAAACATATATCCAAACCCCTTGATCATCTTCTCCTCTGCGGAACTGGAACGTCTCCAGTGTGCACGACAATAAAAACACGAGTGCTAAAAACTGGATGTAAAAGACAATTCAAGTTATTTGCTTTATTGCAGTTAATTTATTTTGTGACAAAATTTGTTTGTACCATGTGCAAGAACATCCAAAAGTACACCGATGTTCTTAAAGATAATCTTCCCGAAAACATTTTGACTTATTAAATTAACTAAAACTTTAACTTGCACTTGCACAGTACCGTATGATAAAAAATATACAGCAAAAGAAATTGAAGTAACTGTAAGTATTATGTTTATCACTTATGCCTATCTCTTCAAGTCCGTAACTAAACTAAACTAATGGTCCTCTCTGAATAATCAGCGTCACTGCAGCAACTTGAGTGAGTCAGTTTCACCGATAACTCAAACCAGAGGTGAAATGACTTAGCTACCTTAGAATTTCTTGGTAATCAGTACCACTAAGTTATTCCTTTAAGAATGTACAGAATACAAAAATTAATACTACACACTAGGTCTGACATCTGAATCGATCATTGGTTTGTGGCAAGTTACAAAGTAGTGCTTGTGTTACTTTTGCTTTATAGTAAATAGCCAAAGAAGTAGGTAATGTGGTTTCAACTTTAAAACAAGTCTTCAACGAATAGTTAAAGTTGAGATGGGCAGTAAAGAAACGACATCGTCTAACACTGATAGGTGATCATATTTCCACCTCACTATGTAATGGCCGCATGTACTCCATCTTGCATGACCTGTATGGGTCTGGCCCGATATTTTTTGCCAACAATACAAAATATTGTAATCTTGTCAAACAGCTTTACAAGGGTATTTTTTACAACTATAAAGCGTCTATTCAATAATAACGAGATAAGCACGCAATCAGTTTATATTATAAAAGGTATGACCAAACATTTTTATACACCTGGAATGAACGTGCATTGTAATTTTAAAAATTCTTGTCTTAAAAAATTTGTGAGGCGAGAAAATAAACTGTTTATATATTATCTTTCAAGCAAAATAAAGTAGAATGCATGCAAAACGTAAAAAATGTCAAATATTCTTTAGTCATACCCTGTCAGATTTTGGAGACTAGTTATCCAACCATAAATACATTCACTCATTTTATACATGACTTATATGCAAGAAGTAAAAGATCTCTATGCTACGCATGTACGTAAATTCGTAACAAAATAAAACTGATGCCGGCGAAAACTATTTTCAATTCATTTCGAATTAAGCCACTGTGGGAGTAGTATTAGCACAGAAGATTTAGTTTCGGCTAAAATTTTACAATGTGGAATTCTACTTCAGTTATACTTTCTATCCTACTTTTTCCAACGGTGCTATCCTTGTACAGCAAAACTAGATTGGGAGCTGGAATGAATTCTGTTGCGGCCTCATTTGGGACAAAACCCAGGACTTACCGTTCTAGCATTCCTGATTATCGCTATCAAGCGCCACTGTCCAGAGAAATTAGCAAAACCATTGTCAACTTTCTCCGGAGTTTAGCTCCAGCTGCACAACCAAGTGTCAATTTCATGGCGGATGCTATCAGTGACGCTGTTGATGCCACACAGGTAGGAAAAATATTATATTTCTGAGTACAAAAAATGTCCAGAAAGTAAAAAAAATCATTCATCCGTTTTTCAGGCCAGGGTTCTTCAAACTTTCGAAAACACAAACAAGTCCATTATCTTCGTCGAGACATTTTTTAAAAAGATGCATGAAGCATTAGTGAATAACGTCAATGATGACGGCCAATCAGAATTAAAACCGAGGAGCAGAAAACGAGCCTTGTTTCAAGTTCAACGCGAGAAGAAAACAAAGTCATGTCATGAGGTTAACCGCAGTTAACAAATTGTTTTTACAGGATAAAATTATTATTACGCCGTTAATTTCCTTGTACTGCAGTCCATAGATTCACAAGAAAACTGGTTAACAAAATTTATTGTACTGTTGTGTTTTTATTAGATATTTAGAAATTCATAAAATAAAATAATTTCTCAAACTTTATACATGGAGTCCAAATTTATTAAGTGGAAAACTGCATTCTTATCCAACCAACCGGAAATATTTTCATACTTCAATATCGTAAGAGTATTCATTATTTTATTTGCATCGGAATTTGCTTGGTAGCACGAATTTCTTTATTTCATAAAAAATCAAAATTTTGGTTTCTATTTTTTCTGAAGGTGTGGTCTCTATTGGAATTTTCTGTTTTCATCACTCCTTATCCATGGCTTGGTTTAGGTTCGGAACAAAGAAATCAATATTCGTAATTCACATAGATAGGTATAAACATTTGAATTAACGTATGCAAATTTCACTTTCAGGCTTCTTGACACGATTTTTTATGTCATGGGTGTTGATTTGGGCTCACAGAAAAGTATAAAAAAACTACAGTTTTCTGTAAATCTTAATCTTACTGAATATGAAAAACTTTATCTTCAAAACTTTATTCTTTACAGAAACATGCAAACGCATGCAAGTTTTGGTGTTTGTTCGAAGCAGTTCTGATAATCATCATTTTAACACTTGGGTTGTGCCGTACGGTAAAATTTACAAAAGCTAGAGTGGCATTAGCTATTTTTTCATTTGGATTCAAATTATACGGACTCTGTGTAATTTACTATTTTGCTCTGGAAGTTGCCAGTGAGAAGGATATTTGCAAACATGGAAAAGTATTTTCAACTGCAAAACTACGACCTACTCCAGTCCCCTCATCCGGGGTTGAAATAGAATCACAATGTCAAAATAATGGGAATGGGCAACAACGGTTAAATAATGATTACGTTTATTCAGAATGTGGCGACCTGGAATCTGATAATTATGATGATAAGTGCCCATTGAATAATATTGAAGAAAGCAGAGTTCCTAAATCAAAAGTAAATTTATCTGGGTCAGAAGTCCAATACGCAGTGATTTACATGTGATTAGTAAAAAATATATCAAAATCCTTGATAACAATTTATTTATTTAGTCAATTGTAAATTATAAAGCCCATTAACAATTTGTGGGTTAATAAAACTAAATACTGTTACTAATATGTAGATGAATTTGTTATAATATCGGTAATAAAATTTTCGTAATCATCACTCGCTAATTCAGGGAAATCCCAATCGTCTAATATAATGTCGGACGCTAACTGTCCCAACATTCTCATTGTGGCGTCGTTATTTGAAACGTACTTTAGTTGAAGCACTGAACCATCGACGACCCGAAGGTTTTTTATGCCAAAAACCCTACATAAACTTAGGTTTTTAGTAATTTTGGCATGTAATTTAGATAAGGTATTAATTACCTCAAATGATTATCCACTACGGCATCGGGATCCCCCTTAATTCCAATAGGTGCAGTTCCGCAGTACTTATACGCTGTCATCGTCATGTGTCGAGCTAGACACTCGTAATACTTATCCGTTTTAAATACATGTTTTTCACAACCAGGAAAAGGAATTTTCATTAAATACGCGTTAATCTTGTTCATTGCTTGTGTTCCTTCAACAACTTTTACTGCAAATGTCATTCCTTCTACAAGAATTTTGACGTCAAGTTTGTTTTGTAAATATTTTGGGTCAATTATCAAAGGACTGCGTGGATCTTTATTTCGTAACTTGACAAATCCGTAACCCTTTGGTCGACTAAGGGTTACTAGTTGGAGGAATGAATCTTGTCCTCGAGCTCGTCCAAAGTACTGCAAACTAGATTTTTTAAAGTTGAAAGATTTTCCGTAGTCCAGTTCTGTTCTGTCGTCGGTGGAACTGGAAATTACGTAAGTATGAACATCAGGACCGGATTCCATCTCAGTGTCTCCTAACATTCGAGAAATATTTGTAAGAATTGCATGCGTGGATTCGGTTCTTGCAGCGGCTAAGGGACCCGTGCCAGTGAAAAACCAACGAAGCAGTGCTTTGGCCGTGATGTCACTGAAAAGTGATTGGTTTCGACAAAAGATGCATTTTCATGACATCCGAATTCTGTAACACACATACCGTTCTCGAACAAAGGAGTAACCATCTTTCACAATGAATGGCCCCATCAAAGCCCCGTATTTGTCTTGCAACCTGATACCAACTGGGAGGTCAGCCACCGATTTGATCTGCAACAGAGTTAACATAGTCCATTAATTTATGAATATCAAAGAAATGGCTAGTTAACTGCATATTATGCCTAACCCCTAATTTCTGAAGATCTTCTTTCGGTCCAATTCCACTGTTAGGAACCAAATATATAAAAAAGAATTCGACATTAAGAATAAAAAATCGCTATGATTCCCCACCATAAATTACCTCAACATAAGAATCCTACTGGATTGAATGGTCCCTGCAGATAAGATAACCTCTTTGGAGGCATAAACCGTAAAAACTTTCCCATGACGCTCATACTCCACCCCAACCGTCTCTCCATTCACGATGATCAATTTAGTGACATAAGCAAATTTTCGCACAATCATTTTATTCGTTCGGTCCATGACAGGTAACAAAGTCCTGGTAAATGCATCTGCACGTCGTCCTCCCTTTATGTAGAAGTCCATTGGCGAAAACCCTTGGAAAAAGTGCAAGTAAATGCATATATTTTCCAGTTGTATTGTCAATAAGAACATTATAATGCATACCTTCAGTGTAACGACCAATATTTGGATCACGGATTTTATATCCCAATTCTACCCCAGCCTCAAGTAGATGACTGGTGAATGGCATAATGTAAGCTTTCTCTATCCCCATTCCTCCACCTTTTCCGTGAAACCCTTTGCAATTTATTGCTTAGTTAAATGTCAAAACATAAATGGTGTAAATGACATGAAGTCAATTCAAATGTACCATTATCAAACCACCCATCGTAGTCTTCAATTTTGTTGTAATATTCCAAAACTTTGTTGAGACCCCACTTCCCATCTCCTAAATGCTTTGCAATTTTATCAAATCCTTGAACATTACCCCGGATGTAAATCAATCCATTGATGGTGCTTGATCCACCCAACTGTCGACCTTGAGGCCAGTGTGATATCTAGACAAAAGGTTTATAATTTGACATAGTTCTAAGTTTCATATGACATTAATATTACTCTATTATTTAGTCCAAATGCAGCCTGTTTTTGAGGAACTGTCCGATGAGCAAAATCAACTGGTTTCTGGTTGTTTAAAAGATAACCATACACCGGGATGCTGAGGTACGGGCTTGGTAACTTAAAAAAATTCATGTTCTTTGTCAAAATTACTTTGGAATAACTTTTATTAAACTCACCCCACCGGCTTCAAGCAACAGTACAGAATACGTTTCCGAGAGGCGGCTTGCCAATTGGCAGCCAGCACTACCAGCTCCAACTATCAGCAAAATTAGAAGTATTTTTCTTCCATATTTACCGCAGTGTTAAATATGCTCACCAATTATGAAATCAAAGTTATCTATATTGGGTTCGAATTGCATTTCTTTCGCGTCTTTTGTGAGATCCAAAATTACATATTTTGCCAATAAAATCTCCAGCAATTCCATGAATATGAAAAGTGCAGGACCAAGAACAAGGAACTGAGAAATGAACTGCATTTTATTCAACGGAGTTTTTTAAATTTACACACGGTTATGCTTTCGAAATATTTTAAAAAGTACACCCCATTCCGTCAACGTTAACAATTAGATGCAATATCTGCAGAAAACCGGACACGCTGTTTATCTCAGACTAGTATTTATGATGATGGTCCGGTTCCTTTTATTGGAGTAGATTTCGTGACCACTGTCATGAACGAAACAAAAGAATTCGGAGATTGAATGCTTTAATTGTGTGCGGAAGAATTTTCTTAATTTTTAGGGAACTTGGCAAAAAATAAAATGGCTTTGTATAAACCAAGTTTCTTGCTCTGCGTGGTCAATGCTCTGGAGGATGGTGTTTTTGAACTATATCATGGTGTTGCTTTGCACGTTATTATAAGCTAAAATTGTAATCATCCAAGCGATAATCAATACATAATCTAAAAAATTGCAAAAAGACTAGGTAATATTTGTATTGAAACAAGGAAAGCACATTATTTTGTAAATTATTGGACAGCGGTTTATTAGTATTTTCCAGACGTATATACATATAACCGCAACACATCATATTATTTGTTATTACGTCTTTCAATTGCATAGCAGTAATTGGCTGACAAAAAAATCTTGAAAATTTTTGCAAATAATTTTCGTCGATTCCTGTTTTGATAAACTTTTAAGTCTTAAGTTATGTTGCATTTAAAATGTATTGGTATAGGAAAGGAAACTTTCTACCAATAATAGAAATGCCTGTACCATTGTCTCCACCACATTTTTGCAGCCTTCTTTGTCTGGGTGTCGTGCTTGAAAATGATGACGATAATGAACTCCAAAGTTGTGCGTAAGTGCGCACGTAGGTTTTTGCTATTTTTAGCACATGAAAACAGAGTTGCGTGCGAATTATATGCGAGTGGAGAAAGCTGTGAAAGTAATCGATACTTTCCCTACTCTCCGTAAATGTAAAGGGTTAGGTTGCTCAATTCCATATATTATAGCATTGCACGTATAAAAATATGCTTGTGATCACAGGCACTCAGTCTATTTTTAAGATTATCCCAGAGATATTTAGAGCAATAGATTGTATTTGGTTGTAGAGTTCAGCAAATGTTACAATATAGTTGCAGTGGAAAATTGTGGAAATGGTGAAGATTTAGAAAATAATACAATTATATTTTTGGATTTGAGTGGAATGTATCCTCAAGTTTTTGAGATCCGAATTGACGATGATAACACCAAAAAATATTATGCAGGCCAAGTCATCGAAGGGAGAGTAATACTGGTGCTGGGTAAAGAGAAAGTAGTGCGTGGTAAGTCTGGTTGGAGAAAGTCAACCGAATAAATGCTACTTGCTGAAATTTCTATAAAATAACAACTTCACAATAAAGCTTATCAATATGCTTCTTCTAACAGGAATCGTAATTCGACTTATCGGGAAAGGAAATGTGTTTTGGGACACTAGCATAAAGCATAACAATGTTTTTCGTGAATCCGAAACTTATGTAAATACCACATGTCAACTTCTTGCTCCAGGTTGGACCATTATAAATTTTCCTCGATTTTAAAACTTTCTCCATTACAAATAACATATATTTCCTCATTTTAGAAGATGGACGACAAATTTTATTACCACCAGGCTCATCCGAATACTTATTTTCTATCCAAATTCCACCAAATATTCCTAGTTCAGTCGAAGGACAACACTGCTTTATTCGATACTCGTTAGAAGCCGCAATCCAGCTTCCCTGGAAAGATGACCAAATTCAGGAGCAAGTAATTCATGTCGTCAGCCCTTGCGACTTGAGCTCACGGCCTGAAGTTTTGGAGCCTGCGAGCATGACAAAAGAAAAGTATGTGGGGCTACCACTAATTTGTGGAACTGCTGGACCTATCATTTTAAACTTTATGATTGGGAAAACTGGATTTGTGCCCACGGAATACTTACAATTTGGGGTTGAAATACGAAATACTTCAACTACCAGGATTAATCGGGTCCATGTCTCTTTGAAAAGGGTTTGCAGTGATTTCTGTTTAAATATTTAAATGCATTCATTGATTTTTTTATCATTCTTTTACAGCAACTAAGTGGCCATGCAAAAGGGGAAACCAAATCCAGCCATGACAAAATACTCCAGCTAAACGGCCCTTCCGGCGAAATTGGTGGTTATCTTTTGTGGCAGAGCAATTTTGAAATTCCAAATCATCTAATTGCATCCGAGCTACTTGGCTGCAGCATAATTAGCATTCAGTACTATGTTGAAGTGAGTACCTTAATAAAGCCTTATAGAATGTGGCATTGTAGTTCAGGATTTAAATTGATAACAAAAAAAATCTTCATTCCCAGATAAAGTTAGTGTTAGAAAAATGGGCGGATGTCAAATTCAACATGCCAATCGTCATTGGGACAGCACAGCAGCATGCATCCGAAACATTTGTGTATCATCAACACGAAACACCAACCAAGAAGGTGTATAAATCAAGGCAAAATTCTGTCGTGATGTCAAGAAAAAATTCCGTAATTAAGTCCCCAATTACCGGAGAGGAATTCCAATACAACGACGATGACGATCCCAACCTTCCCATTCCTTGCTGGGGAATTGAGGAGGACGCGGAGAAAGTTGCAGTGAACATGATGCCTTCAGCCCCCAACGAAATCTTGGACAATGGATTCGCTTTCTCCTCTCTTCCACCACTTGATTTAACTTGTAAGATGAATTCATTATTTGTTAATGTGAGAATGTGACGTTAATGAATTTGTTTAAAATTTTTTGCCAGTTTTCCAATCTAAAACGGAAAGAAATCCATATTTCAAATATTACGAGGATTCCGATTACGAACCCTCGTATCCTTATCGATTCATGTCAACGAATAATGTCTCGCAAGAAGTTACGCGACCTCCAAGACCCCATTCTAATCCGGCACATCATTGGGGAAAATCGGTGTATTGGGGAGACGACCAGGAGGATGATTAAAGTAATGATAATGGTAATGATGGTGGGAAAGGAGACCATTTCTACGTTCCTTAATTATTTATGTGGAACTATAATTTATTGTAGAGATTAAATGGAAACTGTACGCGCTACATTCATACACAAGGTGCTATCAAATTGGTTAATTTAATTGTATTAAAAACCAATAATATAATATATATATATCGTAAGTTAGTTTATAACCCTTACTTTCTTGCTAAGAAACAAATTCATAAACTCGAAACTTGCAGACCGCAAGTATTTTAATTGTATGTACCAAAATTGTGATTTCAATAAAGCTCAATGAAAAATAAATTATTTCCCTTTCCTATCATAGTTATAAAACCCTGAACCAGATTTGACTCCAAATTTTCCTTCTTTGACCAACTTTTCCAGAGTTTTAGGCACGACAAAGCTGGGATTGTCAGGATAATTTTTGGACCATCCTGATAATAAAAATTAAATTAAATATAACTGATGTACAGTGCTATTAGAATATGAATGAACGCGCTATGAATTAAGAAACAAACCTTGTAAAATGAACAGTATTACATCCAAACCAACGTAGTCAGCTAATTTCAAATGATGAATTAAGAAACAAATCTTGTAAAATGAATAGTATTACGTCCAAACCAACCTAATTCAAATGGTCCCATAGGATGGCCTGCGCCAAGCTTCATAGCAGTGTCAATATCTTTTGGTGATGCATCTCCTAAAATAATTTTTCAGTTTTTTTTTCACCAAAAAAAAGTCTTAGAATTGTCTAAAACGTGCAAAAATGCAATAAAAAACAGTCCCCTATCCCGCACTCCAACCGCTTACCTCGTTCATACATCAATATTCCTTGCACTAGATACGGAACAAGCAAGCGATTGACAATAAATCCTGGAGTATCTTTGCATGTAACTGTAAAAAAAGTTAAAGTAGTTTACTAAAAACTAGTTTTAAAACTGATAGTCATCAAACCTGTGACTTTCCCCAAACTGCTTCCCCAATTGACTAGCTAAATAAAAAATTAAGCATTAATCTATAATTTTTACTTATAAATTTAATCTTAATATTTAATATTAACAAAATTACTTTGTGATATGTTTCTTGAGAAGTTTCGTCAGTACTTATAACTTCCAACAATTTCATCATAGGGACAGGGTTCTAGAAATTATAATTTGTCAAGTAATAACATTTCTAGCACAAAAAACATTTTATCTTACAAAAAAATGCAGTCCTGCGAATTTGTCTTTTCGGTTGGAGTAGCGAGCAATATCTTTAATTGGGATGGAAGATGTGTTAGACGCCAAAATTGTAGAGTTTGGAGTTAGCTGTAAAAATTAGCTCTTATTAAATTAAATTTATGGAGCTCAGCATAATCGATAATTACCGATTCCACGTCTTTAAACAATTTTTGCTTGGCCTCAAGATTTTCAATGATGGCCTCCAAAACTAATTCGGAATTTTTAACAACACCCAACTCTCTTGTAAAAGTTATCTTTTGGAGAACTGAGGGGGCATAGGCAGCAGCTTTAGAAGGGTCTTCCTAAAAAAATTTAAGTACAAAATCAACGGTCTGGTTGCATTACAATCTTTAAATTCAAGCATAAATTCAATTAAATGGAGAAATTTAAAATTAAAGTTAAAATTTAAAACAAAATCCTTTATTCTGCACAAATTCACTCCCTCACCTTAAATTTATTTTTGGCAACACGCTCTAAACTCTTGCTAATAATGGCCTTTGATTTTTCCAGAGCCTTTTCATTAACTTCGATAACTTGGACGTTTATCCCAGCGGCCGCTGCAACCTAGTGGAGAATATACAAATCTAATTAAAACACAATGATAACCCTGATATTTGCAGTAATGTCATGAAACTGAACTTACCTGAGCTATTCCCGAACCCATTAAACCTCCTCCGCATATGCTAACTAGAAAAAAAAACAATACTAATTATAATATGAGGGGTTAATTCTTTTAATAGCTGGGGGGTTAGTAGAAAGAGGAGCAGGAACAGGATGAACAGTCTACCATTGGAAATTGACCGGTGTCCGACTGAACTTGACCACAGACTTCTGAGAAGTAGTGAGCCTTTTGTGGCTTGATTAAACATTTTTACGTATTTAGGAATATTTTTAAAAATTAAAATTAAATCATTCAAATTATTATTCCAAAAAGAAACAAAGAGCTTGTCAAAGAAGTCTGTTTTTGTTGAGATTTTGTTCAAGTCAAGTCCAAACTCTAAAGTGCACAATTTGAGACAACCAGATTCCCACACGGGTAACTTGGTCTCATTTTCTGCGGATGTTTTTTGCATGCAGAATCTCAAGTCTATGCAAATCTTAAAATTAAGCTTGTCATACCATTCTAATGTCAGACATTCATACGTAGCTAATAAGTGGCCACTTCTTATAACTTGCAGTGATTGTAGGAATCAGTTTCCATTTAACAAACGCCATAAATCTTCAGAATTGAACTGTAACCTGTACCAGTGTACAACTCCAATCGCTCATTCAGGTGTCCGATTCCACCGATTTTCAATCACGTAACCAATTCGTCTATAAAATGATGGTGTATGTAAATGCACTGGAAAAGTTTTAACAAAGCTGTAAGCATTGATACGCAGTCTTGATAAAAATCCTTCCGAAATTACGAATCCAGTCATACATGAATAAGGATACCACGCCATGCCTCTTTCTTCATATGCGTTGACACTTTATACATTTAGAACAAGAATGTTTTGATTACTAAATTTAATGCCTCCATTATTCTAGTGGTCGCCATTTGCAAATTTTGCAGAGAGGCGTGCAAAGCCCATACTTTTACAATAGAGATTTTATATCATTGCTAAAATTTTCTGGGGCTGCATCCTAATAACTCATCAGCCTCAATGCCGACTGAATGAATACTTTCAAGTGGTTTGTCAGCAAATTTCGAAAACCTGCGAACCCTGCAGGTTCCAAGTTTATCATGGGAGATACGTCCAAACGACGAGAAAAGCGAGAAGGTTCGTCTATGAGTGAGCGTGTGCAAAAAGGAAAAAATGAGTTACAAAAGGTACGCAATAAACTAGTGTCTTTAATTATGACAATTCCTCCTGAAATTATACACATGATTTATGTAGTATAACAAGTCTAAAAGCTATGAAAATATGTAGGTGGAAAAAATTTATCGATTGCAAATAAAAAGCCAGGTTCCAGGCGTCATTGATGGGGATATCACCATTCCTTTCGTTCTTGACCTTACAAAAACTTGGCAGGAAGTTTTTAAGGTTTTAGAGGTAATCAGCTAGTATCAATCAGTATCTCTCAGGAAGAATAATTATTGTCATGAAACATTATCTCATGCCTTTGTTTTATTCACATGATTTAGATCGAATTTGACCCAACCAAACACTTATTTAGAGCCTACGGAAGAATTATCGATGATTTCACCGTCCCAATCCACCTTTTGTATGACACTTATAAGAATCATCGCCAAACTTACTACGCCACAATCCTTCCCCGTGAACGACAACGGAAAAGGAAGAAACCCGTCCCTCGAAGAAGGAAGCTACCAATCAAAAAAGTAACCAATATTGCCAAGCCCTCCGCAAATTTGGTCAAAAAAAGCATTGCCACCCCCAAAATCGTCACCACCAAAACTTCGCGACCAATCAGAACTCTACGAAAGAAAACTGCCAGTTCCACCATTGCTGGTAACCGGGTTCAGGTCAACAAGGTCAAAATAGCCAATGTCCCCTGCTCATCATCATCATCAAGCAATGACAATCCTGGGGTGAAAGTTATCAATAAAAAAGCTGTCATACCAGACTGCGTCGTGTCCATGAATCATGTTGATAATATCCCAGAAGGAAATGAGGATGCAGAGGGTAGAATCCCATTCAGGTTTCAACCCACATCCGCTTTTAGCCAGAAGCCACCCCATCGAAATGCTCCCACTGCCCCACCACCCATGGAACTGCAACAATTGGTAAGTTAACTAAGGACATTATGTTATCTGACTCTGAATACATTTAGTAGCTATCATCATTAAATTATGCAGGCGTTCAGAGATGAGTCAACCATGGCTGGAGAGGTTCTATTGCCAAATGAACCGGTATTTTTGTATTTATATTTTTTCGAAATTTCTTTAATTCCAAACTTACATTATAGGAATTGAAAAATGCAATTCTAGAGTACCTAACCCGACATTGTAGCAATAGAGATGTAAGCAAAAGCTAAACATGTGTATTACAGAATGTTTTTTTCCTGTCTTAATTTTTCATTTTTTGAAATTCTAGATGCTAAGCATGCGAGCCGAACTGGTGGGGTTAAAAAGAGCGAAGAAATTTCAGGCACTAAACCGGTTGCTTCCATTTACAGCCGGCATTTTACAAAATGCATTCATCGATGACTTAAAGTAATCAGTAGTTTAATTCAGCTCTACTAAATATGAAACAAAGATTTTATTGTTTTTGACAATAAATCAGTCTTATCCAAAACTACATGAGTTATGAATTTAGTAAAAAAGATGAAGAGATTATTCAATATCTTCCGGCCTAACCGGCTGCTTCAATGGTACCACCGACTTTTTCTCCACATCCCGAGACAGTGCTTTTCTCATGTCTGAAAGTTTTAAAAATTAAAAAAAAATTTAAGTATGAAAAAAGTATAAAAACTAGTATTGTCCATTCCCTCACCGTAAGCATCTTCATCCGGATCTCCAGAATAATAGTCCAACACTGTTCGATAAACAATGTATCCCAAACTTTCATAAAATTTAATCGCAGATGTGTTGGACTTCCGGACGAACAAGTCCACAAAATAGCATTGTTTTCTGCAAGAATAAATCACATCACATCAAAATCCTTCAAAATACATAACTCCCTTCTCATTATACTACATCATAAAAAATAGTTCTCTCACTGTTCGGAAACTTCTTCCAAATACTTCATGAGTTTAGCAGCCACCCCTCCATGTCGATAAGCGGGACAAACGCTGACAGCAGTAACATGGCCATGCCAATTTTCCCCAATCCCTTCAGCCTTCCCCATGACTGAAATACAATACAATAGTGCTCAATTAGACACGTACACATTATCAAATTATGATATAATTTCCTTACTATATCCCACAATGTCCCCATCAATGTTCTCTCCCTTCAAAAAGTATTCCGGCCACTTTGCCAAGTACGTCATGTAAAAGGAAACCCCATAAGTTTCCGTGAAGGGATCCATGTTAACCTCATTGAATCGAAGGAGGTCCATGCAGGAGAAGGGGGAGTAGCTCACCATGACTGACAAGAATTCACTAATTTTTGACTCCGAAGCTAATTTTGCACTACAATTTAGGAGAGAGAGGAATGATTGTTGTCAGTCAGATCAACAATTTGTTGATCTGATTTTGTGAAAACTCACCTGTTCAGTGGTTTGTGCAAAAAAAGGCGCTATGAAAATGGGGCAATAGAAATTTTGCATTTGAAATTTTTACCAACAATTTGCTATCTTTTTGAAATTTCAATTCAACAATGGCACATTTTTTGCATTCAGGCACTCGTCTAATTCTTATGATTAGGTATATTCTAAGATAAGGCTAATACAATTAAATTAAAGATGAGACAGGGTTGAGGAGATTGGGAGTTTGAGAGGGCGGAAATCTTCGGCTTGGCTTAAGGCCTTCGATTACCTTTTACCTGTCAATTGGTGACTCACCCAGTTGACGCAAATACTCTTCTTGATTGTTAGTTGTTAGTACTATTATAGTACTATACTAACTTGGACCACCAAAACGAATAAAACGGCTTACTGATCATCCATCAAGCAAGTCAGCTGGTGTTTGGCAATTTTCAGAAAAACAACCTTACTGTCTAATTAAAGAAGCCAATTAAAAAATGGCTCAAACACTAACAATATCCGAGTTGGAGGAGATAGCACGTTCCAAAAGTGTGGAAAGAATCGCTGGACTTCTTCAACGCCCTGACCAACTGGAAAGAGTAATTGTTTACTTAATAATCAGTAATTACATCGTTGTAATTACCTTCCTCGGTCGTGTTGAATATTATGTATTCTAATTGTGGCCCATAATTTGTGGGCATTTATTTCTAAATAGGTTGAAGAGTTCAAGAAACGCGAATCTAGGAAGAAGGCAGCCAAGGAGGCGATGCTCAAAACGGCGTTACAATCCCAATTGGAAGGGGTTCAAATTGGTCTGCAATTACTAAAGGAGGCTCGAACCAATCTTACCATCGTTTCAAAACAGTATGAACTGATTGTGCGATTATGCAGTGTTTTATATTATTTGGTGCTGATATGGGTTGTGTTGTTTCATTTCTTTCCAGCATGTCTGAGATTCAAAAAACACTAAACGACGTACCAACATTGGCTAAAGATCTTCACGAAATTCGACAAGAAAGCTTTGAACACTCCCAGTTGGAGATGGCAATGGAGAATATGAACAACATATTTAATATTAATACCAATATCGATAGGGTTAAAGTGCTCATTAATGATGGAAGTCTGCTTCAAGCACATCTTGTAATTTTTTAATATTTATAACGATGATTTTTATATTGTGATTGCAAAAATGCTTTTTTTTGATTGCAGAGACTCGCTGAATTAGAAACCTCCAGGGATGATTTGCTCTTTGAATTATCTCGTGCCGGAAACCAGTCGGAACAAATCATGCTTATCACATATTTTTCAGAAGTAGAAAAATTATCCAATGATTTAAAAAGACAGCTCGTCCTTAACCTGAAAAGGACGCTTAATATTGCTAGAAAAGAACCAACCATGCTTGTTACAACACTGAGAATTATTGAACGGGAAGAAAAAGCTGACGAAGCAGCGCAACAAGTAACTAGTTCTGATAAATATTTCGACTTTATATATTGATATGATTGATTATTCGTGTATAATGTATTTTAATTTCAAGCGATGTGACATAAGCGGATTTCTTCCTCCTGGACGACCTAAAGCATGGAGACAAATGGCGTTCGATATTCTTGAAGCATCTGTGACTGAAAGATTGGAAGCCAGGTTTGGCATTGTCTATTTATGCATGTCCTCCAAATAATTTGAGTTCTTTTAACAATTCCTTCATGTTTCTACTTTCTAGTCAACTAGAGTCAAGAAAAGAAAACAAAATGTGGCTTGTACGCTACTTGGAAGTAATGCGTTTGTTGATGTTGGAAGACTTGTCTGTCGTGAAGTCCTTGTGCGTACCCTGCTTTCCACCATCGTACGGTATTTTGGAGCGATATGTGAGCATGTATCACAATTGCCTTGCAAAATTGGTAAGATGAATAGACCTGTGTTTCTTATGAAAAAAAATCAATTGAATATTTTATTTTTAACAGTTGGAAGATTGCATTGTTGGAGAGTTAGAGCAATATGAATTTGTGTCTCTGTTATCCTGGGTCTTGAACACTTATAAAGGAAAGGATCTTTTATCAAACACTCAATTAAATCTTAAACCAGAACAAATCCCAAAAACCTTATTGTCTGACGAAACTATGAAACTTCTGAAGAGAAACTATATATCAGTATGTCGTATTGTCCCATTCCATTGTTTCTTTTTTTACATGTCATCATGAGAGATTTTTTTGCAGACCGTTGACAACAAGTACCTTTCTTGGAGGACCAATGCACTGAACAAAGAAATTGAAGAATGGTGGAAAAATGCATCCCCGCAATCTGACAGTGGTGGTCATTTCCATACCGAATCTCCAATCATAATCTTCAAAATGGTGGATGAAAATCTACAATTAGCTGAATCCGTGGGGTATGTTCTTCTGATAAGTGTTTCGTAAACTTCTAATTAACTGTGATCAAACAGGGAAGAGTTGGTGCAAGATATGCTCTTATTGAGTTTGGACATGATTCGAGCCTACGGCCAGGCTTATGAAAATGCAGTCAAAGAATTCAAAATGAAGTACTTTGAAGATAGGAGCAAGGTGATTTTAAAATATCAATTTCAAAGTGCAATCCATATTAAAGAAACGGATTTTCATTTTGGTAACACAAGGTTCAAAACTTTACTCAATTTATCATTGCTGTCGTCAACAATTGCTTATATTTTATGGATTTGGCTCATCAAACGAAAGACAAGTATTGGAAATCCGCCGTTGGTGACATTCAGGCTGCACCAAAATTTGAGGCTGTTTTGAAAACATTTGAGGTGATTATTTTCTATGATTAATTCAATTTGCCAGCATTCATTGGTTTTTAGCAGAGTAATATGATTCAAACTTTTTACACATTAGATCCTCCGCGAAAAAGCGACAGGCTTTTTGTTGGAGGAAGCCTTCTTAGACCTGGAACCCCATTTTCAGGACTTGTTTACCCGGTCGTGGCTTGAGAATAGGGCAGCAATCGACACAATTTGTGTAACATTGGAGGATTATTTTCAAGTAATCATTAACTCTTTCATAATGGTGATTAAGTTCCATGTGATAAATGTTGAAATTTTATTTTCAGGATTATGTGCATCTTAAATCAAAGAATTTTGAGCTGGTCATGTCACAAGGAAAGAATTTGGTAGTTAAAAAATACTTGCTGGCTCTAATGTCTAGAAAGGTTGCCTTCAAGAACCAGGATGAACGAAAGAAAGCTTCAGAGAAAGTTGTAGCTGAATCGGATCAAGTCCGTCGATTGTTTGAGCGAATAGGTTCGGCTCCTCAAGGAAAGCAGTCAAACTGTCCATTCAACGCTATTGAAGCTACGGCGGAAGTAATAAAAGTTGAAGACTTGGATATTCTATCCTTGGTAAGAGAATTACAATAATTACCCATTATTTTAAAACTTAATCAAATGTAAAAATCCGATTTGCCTTAACAATTTATTTACTCTTTTACAGGAGCTCCACAGTTTAATCAAGCACTACCCTGATTTAACTCGGGAGCAGTTAATGGCTATTCTAAGTTTACGAGGGGACATTGGAAGATTTGATTTGAAACAAAGAGCCTCTGAAATAATTCCTTTAAATACTAATAATACAAACCGGGGACCTGTCCCACACAGTATTTTCTCCCAAGTGCATATTCCACCTTCCCTATTTAATGTCTAGACTTTAATTTTTTGTATTTTGGGAAATGACGACAGCTATTTTCAACTGAGTATTAATGTCATTAAAATATGAGATAACCAACTCAATAAATAGCTTGATTATGCAAAAAATTGAACAAAGATTCATTTGTTTATTGCAACTTGCAACACGGGTGAATTATCTTTTTGGCCATATTTTGCATTGCCCTAGGTGGCAAGCTACAAACGCGGAACACATCACATAAAATCTCTCATTTTACCGTATGCCATATTTTGCCGTATATTATCCAAAGTTTCCTTAATTTCCTACAATTGTCGCTATTTTGTGATTCGAAACAACTTCCGGTATGGTAGCGGCAACGCCAAGTAATAAAGGAGGCGCTGGCGATGGGAAATCTGAAGAGGAATTTGCGCCCGATGGAACTGCGCTTATTTCTTTGAAAAGTAAATAAAGACAATCTGTAATTTGATAGATTAGACTTTCTTTTTTGAGTTGTCGCTAATTTTGTAATTTATATATTTACAGTTCTCCCCCTTTTGAAGGAACGGCAACAACAACATGGCCTCCGGCATGGGGATTTTCAACGATATCACGGATATTGTAGTCGAAGATTACGACGACTTCGGGAAACACTCAAAATTCCTCAGGGGGACAGACGACATTTTAAAAGAAAGGAAATCACGGTCACGGAAATTGATGCGGAAAAGGCGGATAGTCGACATTTGGAAATTCCTCTCACGGTGACGGAAAGGTAACAAACAATCGTTAAATGAGATAATTTGGGTTGAGTTCGTGTTCTTAATTTTGCAATTTTGCTTATCTCAACTGTATGTCTAACAGACTTTATGATTACTTGTAATTTTCAGGGCTTGGGCCTGCGCCATGGCGTTGAAACAAGATGCCAATACTGAAACGAGGAAAAAGTTCCATATGCACTCTCGTCTGAAGAAGGCTGTCACTTATGCTACGAATTTGGTTAACATTGCGAGTGAAAGTGTCAGAATTGATGCTCGGACGAAACTGGAATGTGAAGCTTATGCGTCGTTCATCAATGCGGCTTGTTACTTTGAGAAAGAACAATGGAAGGAGGCTATGGCTGCTTACAAGAAAACGCAGTAAGTTTTTAAGATACAGTTAAGATAAGGTAAAATATTGGCAATGCAACTAATTAGCCGTTTTATTTCAGGAGCATTTACACTCAAATTTCTCAAGCTCTTGGCGATCATCCAGAAGCTGCGGTTTATGCGGAGAAAACAGCAGAAATCCTTCCAGCAATGCGGTTCTGTTCGTATAAAACCGGATCTGGTAGGTGTTATTTTGTGAATACTTGGCATTGGAATGACGTGATTTTTTGGTTTGTGTAGAACTAAAGATTTCTGACCTGGCTTCCGAATACCAGTCGGCTGCGATAGAAGCAATGATTGCTCAAAGACCAAAAATGTCTGAAGTTACTTTCAGGAATGTTAAAATAGCTGTTACTAGCGAAAAAATTGCCGCTGTATTAGTGCGGATTGAGGAGTTTGAGAAAAAGGCGGATCGGAAGGTGGAGATGTACGAGCAGATTTTGATCGAATTAAGAGATGCTGTACAAACTGTGCGAGATTCTACAAAGTTGGAGCAGGTAATTTAACTGCAAACTGCACAATTGAAAATTTTCACGGAACTCAATAATTACTTTTTGTCGAATACCAATTTTAGCCCACTGCAAAAACCAAACCATCCATGTTGCTGAGTTATCTAGTGTACTTGCGGCTGAGGTTGACCAACTCTCGAACCGAGTTAATGATGCAAGACAAGCAAGCGCCAAAGGATAAAATCAGATTTGTTGAAATGATCATTCATAACTTTGGAGAAATGAAAACCGTTCCAGGATTGGAAACGGACGAAGACTTTCAGTTAGAAATTGACGATCAGACAACCCTGTTTCAAGGGGTTCGTTCTCGCTATATTGGAGATGTTTACAAGTATAATAAGCGCTGGGCGGAAGCCTTGGCCGTCTATGAACGAAGTGCTGATTATGTGAAGCGGTCTTTAAAGGGTAAGAGAAGAGAATGCTTCCCAAAACAAGGAAAATGGCATAATTCGAATTTCTGCAATTTTGTAAACTGTTGTTCCTCACTTTGTTCTAGGTTTATC
Organism: Folsomia manolachei; assembly: GCA_036491905.1. Lineage (NCBI taxonomy): Eukaryota > Metazoa > Arthropoda > Collembola > Entomobryomorpha > Isotomidae > Folsomia > Folsomia manolachei. The sequence continues at coordinate 94,809 of JAAXNX010000006.1, read as the reverse complement.
TTCTGGGTCTGGATTTCTCGACCTTGCAAGACACACGGCAACATACTGTGATTCAGTAATAATAGAATGCAGGGCTCAAATCCTTATACAACAAAGATTGGAAGAGAATGGCGAGGAAGATAGCTTGTTCAAATATACTCGTCCCGAAAAACCGCTTAGTGAAAGGCTTGATGAATACGTCTTGGATGAAAGTTTAGTGTCGAAAAAGCCCAACGTAATGACTGTCCCACCAGCAATGCGGTAATTTTAAAACACCACTTCTATTTCAATTCGTGACGAATTATTCGTCAAAACTAAAAAATAATATTTTTATATGTTCCAGTCCTATACCCTGCAAACCAATATTTTTCGATTTGGCCGGAAATCATATTGAATATCCAATGGATAAACTCGAAGAAAATGCAGGAATATCCAAAAAGTCGCCAAAGAAAGACGCTGCTGGTGGTCTTACTGGTTTGGTGAAAAATCTTTGGGGATGGGGCAATAAATAATTATCCAGGATTGTGTTTCTTATATTTGCAGTTTTCCAAAATGAATTTACTAGAATAACAGATTCAATTTATACAATTGTTGTATGCTATAATTCTGATGATTACTATATATATATTATGGTAAGATTTCATGTTAAAATACCATTGTTCATGTCATTCCAATTCCTCCAAAATAATGCTATTGGTGCCTAAAGAAAGGAAATGAAGCCTTGAGAAAGTATCTCCAGAGTATTGAAATTCTATAAAAATCGGTTCTCTTCAATATTAAAATTGTTAAATAGATGGCCGTATAATAATATTTTAAGAAAAATAAAAATTTGTTTAAAACCGTCGCTATCAGAATAGAACGCGTTCATGATTAAGGCATAGAGCAATTCTTGTGCTCTCATTAATTCTTTTGTTGATGGGGAGTTGCGCCAACGCCAAGTTATTGGATTTACAAGATCTTGCTTTCTCCTGGACAAAAACATTTCAGTCTTTCGATAAAATCCGTTTTTTGAACATAGGACGCTGTAAGACGACACCAAGCAATTACTGGGTAACAGGGAGCAATTTATTCTCATTCGATTAAAGGTGAGTACATTTTTTTTGAAATGATTTGATTAGTTGTGTTCATCAGCTGTACATCTTCTGAAATTAGGATATCAGTTTAATCAGTTCGATTATAATTTTAATGTTATCCTGTCAATTCAATCGATTTTAAAGGTTTTTTAAAATTCAAAACCCGTTCAATTTTCACAATTTAATGAATTTTCATTTAAAATGTGAACAGGAGTGGACCTTTCACGACTTAAAGTGGTGAAAGTTTTCTTTTAAAATGCCACGAACTTGAGACTCTGACAAAAAGAATATATCAATTCCTGTGACATTTTCAAATTTCGTGACTCCATCAACTAACCGAAAAAGTATAAATGGTAAACGAGGGGACATTCATTGTGTTGGATTGTCCCCTGGGAAGTTTTCACCCCTTCTTTCTACTTGCTCCCTTCTTTATACCGTTGATTCACTTACAATTGGCCATACATCCATATTTATTTAGTGGATGAAATGCTAACTCACCCCATCCTGTCGAAATATGTGAGGATGTGGTATGTTTCAGTAAAGGTAAAATGCCGCATAAACATTTACAACTCTTCTACATGTTTCTTTCTCTTAGTCATTCGCAAGAAAGTAATGGTTATAAACCCCTCTAAATAGCTCGATTGATGAATGTCCTCAAGAAATTACTAAAAATAGTTAACGGGAGGATATCCTGCACATCGGACAGACTGAAGGGCAGATTATAATAGCTGTTCCCACGGTGAAAGCAAAAGTGGATAAAAGTTAACTTTGGGAATTAACCAATTGCTGGTGGTTAGTGGAATCAGTAGCATTTGGGGAAAAGGCCGAGACTCGTCAGTCGGTCTTTATTTGTCAGAGAGGCAATGTTCATGTAGATGGTGGATGCGGTTCACATTTCAATCCAGAGCTAAAACAACTTTCTTTCTTCCTCCCGGCGGCTCTTTTTGTGTTCAGAAGGAGGTGAATTAATTTAGTTAACTTTCACTCACTCCCTACATTTTCTCTTGCATTGGTGGTAGGATGGGAGAAAGTCTATATATTTGTCTTTTCATGCTAAAATGCCAGCCATCCCACGGGCAAAAGGGCAACAAAGATTTCAGTGTGGTCTACTCTACGGAGTATGCATAATATTTGTTATTGAGGTTGTCGGTCGAGCAGGTTTTGTGGTTGGTTGAAGGTTTCTGAGAAATGAAGCGAAGTCAGGGACATTGTTAGCAGGCAAATTGCTTCCGGCTTAAACAAGACGAAACCTTTGGGTGGGTTAGTATAGTATGCATGGGTTATTAGTAGAGCTGGAGATGGGAAAAGAGCAAATGATGACTGAAAAATTAATGACTTTGCTCCATCTCATCGTAATTAAAATTTGTCTTGACTTTTGACAAACAAGGACTGCCCAAGCCCAGACAGGACTTGTTTACACATTGGAGAGATTAATATAAATAAAGTTATGGCTCATTGTATAAATTAAGGATTTGAAATAGGCTCGTGGTATCTGCAAGAAAACGTAGAAAGGTCTGACTGGATTATCATCATTCTATGGCTATTTTACTCTGAAATGTGTATTTTTTGCATAAATATCGCATTGTACGAGATCCGTAAGCTTAGTTTTGTATGCTTATCGCTCAAGGGGGTAATACCATTTCTACTTCAGCTCTCCAGAGTCTCTACTCATAAAGAGAATTTTGAATTAGATTGGGCAATGGTGATGGACTACAGAGGGAGAAAGAACTTTTAACAGAATTCAACGGGTTTAAAATCATCTTCACAGGAACAATGGAAGAAGCCAAAGCCAATGGTTTACTTGAAACGGAAACAAAGTCCTTTTATGTTTCAGTTTTTAATCTCCTAAGAGAAAGAGAGGATTATTAACTTCTCAAGAGGTTCTGAAGAGTTTTATTCCACGTCTGGTGAAAGTAGAGTCAGAGCCATATCGACTAATATCATCCAACATTTTCCGAATTGAACGTTTATGTGGCAGGGTAAACAAATAGGACACCAGAAGAGATAGGTTTATGTTTTAAGAACAATTCGTCTTGTTACACATTTAAATACGATTCGGCCACTTCCTCTAATTTCATCCATCTATATAGACTTTCTCCGCTCAATGGCGGATGTCCTATATCGTACAAAAAGCAAGCTTATAGCATCATGATAAGAAGGACGTAAGCTGGCCCATTACATCTGTAACATTTCCGGTACTTGTTCATTTTACGTAATGAGTGGAATACTTTCACTCATTTGACGTATTCACGTTGTTCAGTTTTTTCATTTGGGTGTCGGGCTTCCGGTCAAATTTCGGACGTTTAGAAGTAGTGTTAAGCCATGAGATTTTAATATAAAATGCGGCAGGTAGAACGTCGAGAAACAGGAGAGCAGAAACACCGAACGTGAATCAATTTCAAATGAGCTCTAGGAGAAGGAAAAGGAAAAAAAGTTTTAAAGTGATGGGATCTTAGGAACTTATCAGCTATTGTAAAATGGCTCACTAGATTACGGTTAAGTAAGAGTGTCATAATACAACTTTTTTAGAAAACGAAGAAACTTTATTTTAAAACTTAAATGCCGATGTTTCCATTCGAAAAATCTATTAACTATGCTTATCAAGGTTTCATAATTTCATTATCTACTTTAACAATCAAACACTATTTGTACCGGTAGTAATATTTGAGTGGTAGCCGGCAAAATTGTAAAAGCAAATTGAAATGAAGTTCAGAGTTTGAAAACCAAAACTATGCCCTATCCGGCTTGTCAAATTCAAATGTGGTGAGAAAAGTTGGATAACTTTCACTTTTTGCACAAATTATACATCTGCACAGTTGGCAGATTGAAACCATGAATGAATAACAATGTAATTAGTACGAGAGTTGAAGAGTTTTGAACGATGCGAAGAAATCTGGTAAATGCACAAAAAGTTGAAAGTCCTTATGCAATTTCCAATTAGCCGAAGGAAATTGAGCTCATTGTCAGTGTTGGACGACTTTGTGGCATTTCGAAATTCTACCGAATCACTTGAATAATGAACGGGTTTCTACGATTCCGCTATGTACCGAAAGCATTCCCTTTAATACAGTCTCTTGTGATAACGGTGACATCCTTTTCCTCATCTACGACCGATAGTAAAATAAATTAAGAGCTCGTCTTTTTATGACGTACAGGTTTGTAGTTGGGTTACCAATGCAAATGAACCACAGTCTAAATCAAAGTCAGTGAACGCGAAAAGAAAGGGCAGGGAGGCATACTAGAAAAGTGTTTTGAAAAATATACACACAAGAAAATGTTTCGGTAATGATTTTGTGTCCTTTGGTCTTTACCCCCGTTTTGGTGGTAATATTTTTTCACCAATGAAAGGACATACATACGAGGGACTCATGGAAAGAATCCGTATTAATGGTGGTTTCTTTACTTTTGTCTGGTAACTTACCAGTGGCATATGCCTAGCTCACTATTGTTGGCCCATGTAAAGTGACCTTTCTACAGTACCAACAGACTGGATAATAAAGTGCGAGCATTTCCACAATTTTTCTGGGTGAAATATTGACATAAAATTCTGTTGTGGACATTTTTATCAGCGCCCAGTTAATTAATTTGGTAGTGGACACGAATTACGATTAATAGAAATTGGTAGCGGAATATGAGGATAGCAAGTCTGGAAACGAAAGGGTTATAGGCTAAGGGGAAAGGAAGCAAATAAAATTAGGTAATGCTGGCGAATGTAGCACGGTAATGTATAAAATATTGGTTTAAACGTTGAGAAAAACTCAAGTATGCCATTAAAATTAGCTTTTTGACACGTGAAGAGGAAAGTTGAGTGGTGAAAGATTGCGATGGTCCTGTTATCCAATTCTTTACAGTTGACTCAGTTAAGATTAGCAGGAGCACATGCCGGATTGCAATTTGAAAGCGATTATTTCTTCAAGAGACAGCTGTTGACGTTGAAACGCCTGCAGAGTTAGGAGAAAGTTAAGATTGAGAAATACAGTTTTGATGGTCATTCCACTCTCTTTTTGAACGAAATCGGTCCGGCCATAGTCTCTTAAAGTAATGTTAGAAAACTGTTAAATTTTGCAAATAAAATACCCATTACTCGAAAACAGAAGTTGGATAACTGGGTCAGTTGTATGATATCTTGTGCCTTTCCTGCTTGGTTACTATTTCAGACTTTAGAGTTGAAGTAGAAAGTTGTTCCTGAGGATTGCGTTGAGTGAGCAAAAATTGGTTGGTGCTACCTCCAGAGATCTTTTAAGACCAGGGCTTGGATTCAGCTCAGAGATGTATCTATATATCTATATATTTGGAAAGAGGCCCAGAGGAAACAATGTCTGTTTTTAACATGGATAGGGTCACCATAAGTTAGGCCTCTAGAAAATAATTCACTCTCTCCTGAAAGTGAAGATATGTGGGTTGACGGGAATGCTAGTTTTGAGGCTAATAGAGTCTCCATTCCAGATTTGGAAAGGCATTTTGTGAAAATCTGGATGTGATGTTGCTGGAAATGAAATTTATTACTTGTAGGAATATTCGTATTACTGCATAGCTTTTTTTCTTCCGTGCTTTCTCCGTCTGCTTTTCCTGTTCTTTCTATCTAACCCATACCATAGTTTGGTTTGTAAACTGCCACTGAAGTAAGTCGCACTGAAAGTGTATGGGGACCAAATCATATATTATATGGAGATTCATTGCAATTGCCACCATGAAATAGGCTCACTGGGAGTTAGACTATGGCTGCGTGTCATTGTATCCACATGCACATACCTTCAACTTGACTTTCTGACTGGTTGCGACAGACTTAGCAGTTCGACTGGCAAAAAATATTTAGAACACAGTGGCAGCATTTAATCCGCTCACCGGAGGCTTAGTTTTCAGCCCATTGATTAAACTGAAAGAAAGCAGAGAAAGTCATTTCCTCTTTAAATTTCTGATTTAAACTGCTCTTCTACGATGTTTTGTCATTACTTCAGGGATGTTGGGTGATAGTAGAAGGGAAATGAAGAGATTTTGTTTAATAGCCTATTTATTATAACCATTGATTTTTTTGTTCCACTCCACTCTCCCATAAAACCATCAGGGTTCTTGTGGATTTATTTCAAGGAAAAAAGTCACAATTGTCCCCTTGGGTGTGTTCAGTTTGAATTCAGAATTTTTGGTGAAGTGTCTTTACTTTACAAAAATTCTAGTTTTTGTACGTAAAGGCAATATTTTCTTGATGTCTAAATTTTCACTTATCAGGTCCACATTTTCCAGTTTTTTTTCGTTACGGCACATATTATATTTGTAGCTTTACTTTGTTGCATTGAATGTCTTCTTCATAACTTGACCATAGAGTAATCAAGCAAGTTATAAAGTAGCTGAAATGAACAGTTTTGACCTCTTGACATTTCAATCCAATTTTTGTTGAAAGAAAGGGTAGGGCAGCAGTCGTATGTAGTTGATAGTGACTATGTGTTTTGTCGTTGATGATCCTTTTTTCAAGACCCAAACCTGACCCAAATAACACATAATCCAGGATTGAAATCGCAATCCAATTCTGCAAGTTTGCACTCTTTCAAACTATCTTGGCTCTTTCGGGAGGAGTAAAGACCGTACCGTTTTCTTTTCATGGCATTGATACTACAAAAGGATTTGATTAGAGACTGCATTCCTTTTTTTTTTTTTTTTTCATGTGGCGGTGAGGTGATGATGCCATGAAAAAGACTTTTGTTTTCGTCACTAAACTATTTTAGTGCTATTACTCTAGTACATACTATCATATTTATCCACTTTGCCGTCGTTGGCAAATGGTGATGATTTATTCCATTCAACAAATGTATAAGAAATTCGATCTATTGGACTAGGTGAAATGACAGGCAACTGAATTACGATATTTCGGAGGATGATATTATTTCTCGCTTCCGGCTATGCTGACACATTGAATCAAATCAGATTAAACAATTGTCAACCCTGGACTTAGAATAGTTTCTCTGGACATTGTCTCCCCCTCACAAAAAATCATGATTCTCATTTCTGTCATTCCTTTTTGATCCGATGCGGGCTGCTGGAGTTGTATTATTCACTCAACCCATCTCACTTCCCTAACTAAATCAACGGACTTTCTTTTAATCTCGTTAGACGATGAGTCCTCCTCTTCCCTGTCGGTTCTTGTTGCGGTTCATTCTTTATTGTACCCTCGTCGCAGTGTGGGGCGGTTATGTCCCTGTCGGTCTTACCATTTTTTTCATCTATATGCAGTTTGTACCCCTTGAACAAAAAATCGAAAATGCAGAAAATGCAGTCATCTGAACTCAACTGGACGTACTCTACTTTTTTTTTACGTATGCCCTACCAAAATATCGACACTTATCCACAGGCGAATCTGAAGGGTGGATGAACGTCTCAATGGTCAGCATAAGACTGGGAGTGGGATACATTTTCATAGCCCAATTCGATTTTGGAATGGGATTGAGAAGCCCATCTTTTTTCGTCCCCTTGCCCAACCTGCACTCAGCTGTATTGCTTTCTGGTAATATTTTACCGTTTATGTTTTGGAATTGTCATGTGGAAAACGAAGGGAAGTGAAAGTACTAGTATCTAGCGGTGTGTTTCTGTTTAGTTTATTAAGTTGACTGGACAGAAAGGTTGTGACGAAACTCACACAAAATGGAAATAGGGTGAAGTATCCAGATCAAGATTTAGGGTATACAGAGGGAAGAGAGCTCTTTTTCGGATCATATAGTATCGAAAAACCATACGAGCATTTGTATCATCTAAGAACAATTGACTGATAAGTGGACGGAACATTTAGACTGTGTTTCTAAACTAGTTATGTTGCTGCATGTCCTGTTTTTTTTCAGAAGAAGAATTTGAGCACAAAGGGTAGTCCTGCGCTTGTGTGTAATGCAATAGAAGCATGTGTGTGCGAAGTTGGTATTCAGTGGATTAGGGATCAGTTCTGTCGGCAGTTATCCATTTCATCACTTTCCCTTCATGAGGCAACAGAAATTCAGTACGATCCGATGCAGGAGCTGGGTTATTGGAGAGTAAGAGCATTCAGTTCATTGTGGAGTTGTGTTGGAATATGTGGCTAATCGCTTGCTTTTGATCTCCGTTCCTCCTGGGACGGACCAAATCAAAGGGAGTGAAAGTGGGGAAAGGCACCCCCAGGCTTACTTTTATTGACAGATATTCAATTATCCTACCAGTCGGCATTTGCAAGGAAAGTAAAGTCACAAGGGATGAATGAATTTGTCTCTACAGACGTTATTGTATGTGAGTGAGCCAGTTTTCAAAATTTCCCAAAAACATAGCTCCATGTGGACTGCGTTTGGGATTCTTATTTTAATGTCTCACTACGCTCTCTTGATCCGCACCATGATATATTCTATTCATTTTAGAATTAAGAATTTGCAACTTCTTACAAGCCATACTGTCAGAAAATGAGCAAGTCTGTGTGTACTATTTATTATGGATGAACGTAATTTCAACATCCTATGGGGTTATTGTGGAATGAAATGGAGAAAACCTATTTCACCCGTATTTCGTACTACAGATTCCCCAGAGGAAGGGAAGAATTGTCCGAAAACTGTACAATCATTCCGTCCCAGAAGCAAGAGCACTTTCGATGTGGGAAATAAGCAGTGTCTGTAGGTACTGCACTTAATTTGAAATTAAAGTTGGGTTGATTCATTCCATGCGATGATTTGATAACATCCACCCAGCCTGGGGAGGTTGACTCACTTATTCATGGTGAAAGTCGAAATATACTAGTTCATCATTTATACACCAATTCACATGGGACATTAATGTAAACTTTGCTGAATTGATGCTGTATGACAATTCACTGGTCGTCGCACTGCATGCCAGCTACTTACTCCTGTTTTGACATTGCAGTGACTGATTTGAGTATGATTTATTATATCTACGAAGCTAGAATTAATCCTATACAAAATTGAGACAAACGTGATGGCAGTTATTTATTTATTGTGTAATAATTTATTGCACTTCGGGTTTGATTTTGGGTCGCAACTCTATGCGGTGCTTGTAAGGATAAATTATTATTGTATGAAAATATTTATTGGGTTGTACAGGGTTTTGAGAATGCATGTATATTATGGTGATTGTGGTAGTGCTATAATGGGTATTTTTTTGCTTATTTGTCAGATTGGATGCTTTGGGACAGCAAAGATGATGAATCCTGCCAGAGACACTGCAGAAGAAGAGAAAGGAGACGAATCTTTACAACCATCCGGATCAGCACAGGAAAACAATGAATTGACCGCTTTGACACAACAACTTCCAACTTTTTCTGACGTAGCCGTTGCTGGGTTTTTGGACAACTTCAAACTGGAACTGACTCATGTCTCTCAAGAAATCCGCAATTTAACTGAAGAACAGAACAAACTATTAGATAAAGTCGGAGAACACAATGGGGTGATACAGAGTCACCCAGACATGACTCAACTGATAACTGTTATGGATGAGATGAAAAGTGGGATGGACAGATTATCAAAGCTCCGCCATGACATGACAGTTGTTCATGATCGAAGTGAGAAACTACGAAATCGGGCTGAAAAGTTGGAATCTTATTGCAAAGACGTTCAGAAAAAGGAAGAAAATTTAGTTGCTAAAATGGACAAACCCAGTGGTGATCAGTCATGAGGTTGGTGGTAGTAATATTATGAGCACTTTCACTATTTTTGGTCTGGTCCAAATAAATTAGTGTGCAATAAATAATTGATAAGTATATTAGATATAGGCATATTTTTCTGTGGTCTCCATTAAATTACTGCGCCGTTAAACTTATTGATCTCTGACAATTGTTACATTTACTATTTTCATTCCACGGCCTTTCAATTTTACCAATACAATAAAATCTTCAACAAGTTGATTTATCAATTAATTTGTAGTTGTACAATATTTATAATCACTCCATTAATTAGTTAGATATATAGAGAATTATCTTTATTTCGGAACGTCAGGAGACTCCGGGTTGGGTGAACCAGTTGAACCTCGTTTTGACTCCATTGAGCCGCGCTTTGGAACATCCGCGGATTCGGGCTTTGGCGCATCAGTAGATCCTCGTTTTGATTCCATTGAACTTCGTTTCGGAATGTCCGGGGATTCAGGTTTTTGTGAACCAATGGAATCTCGCTTAGACTCCATTGATCCCCGTTTTGGAGCTTCTGTGGATTCCAGGTTGGGTTCATCTTTAGATCCTCGAGTAGACGGCATAATTGAACCTAGTTTTTCTGGAGTGTCGGCCGATCCTCGCTTGGCGTCCATTAATTCTTGCTCTTCCAGTTTTGGAGATTCATTGGAAGCCCGTTTAGACTGCATTGACCCAAATTTTTCTTGAACATCATTGGACCCCGACGCCCGTTTGGAGTCCGTAGATCCAAATTCTTCACCGGTTGGTGATTCAGTAGATTGTCGCTTAGCCTGCATTGATCCTAGTTTTTCTGGAGCTTCACCTGATCCTCGCTTATATTCCATTGATCCCAATTTTTCGGGATTTTGAGATCCAGACGCTCGTTTTGAATCAGTTGATCCTCGCTTAGAATTAAATGATCCTCTTATTTGAGTTTCACCTTCCTCCTCATCTTCATTTCCTTCGTCATCGTGGTGGTGAAGCTCTCTGCAATAATATATTAGCTTTAATGAAAAATATTGTGGTTATCAAAAAACTGCTTTCCACACTTTCGAACAGAATGTCCTTTCCATGCTGCTTGTATTTTTGTCGCATGCTTATTGGCAGTTTCCAAATCCACACCCAAATCATCCAGGAACTCGTCAAGTTTTTCTTCTGGGAGAACAGAACTTCCTTCCCAACCCCATTTTTTCCACTCCCAACTTTTTCTGTGATCAGAATGCAATGTTTTTCCTTTTGCTTCCAAACTTAAACGTGCCTTATGTCCCTTCCAAGCAGCCTGGATTTTCACTGCGTGCTTATCCGCGTCCTCTTTAGAAATGTGTAACATATCCAACATTTCTTGAAGTTCTTCTTCCGTTAAAATATCTGGCCCTTCCAAAGAATTCCATCGCGGTACGTCTTTGCTGTCACTGTCACGTTTTTTAGCATTTTGCTCCTCTCTCTTTGCAACCTTCCTTTCCATGTATTTTGAGAGAAAGGCATAAATATCTTCGGGTTGATATCGTAAAATTTCTCGAGTTATTTCTTCCAACAGGGGCTTTAAGCCGAAGGGTACATGAAATCGTTTTCGTTGGCCGTGCAACTCCATTACTGGGCCGGCCGGCATTTCGGGTAATTCATTTGCGGCCATTTTGAATAATTGGCGTTTTCACTGCTGGCAATAAGATCCTTATCTAAATATGCTCATACGTGTCAAAAATCCCAGCAATTCTAGAATGTACCCAGTTTTTTGTGTGGAAGAGATAGAGAACGGCGAAGAAAGTCAAGAAATTGTAATGTAAATGTTACATTTTGTTACTACGGCTTAGTTTCCAAAGGTGAATCATGCTTAAATTTTTGGTGTGCTTTATGACTTTGTAAACCTTTTTTGCTAAACATTGAGTTGTGGCACTTGCACTCGTATTTTATTCCAGTGCCTTGAAATTGAAACGGATATTAAATCTGACAAAATAAGAATCCAACCAAGCAAAAAAGCTGTTTTTATCTCACCAGAACACTAAATTTTCTTTGTTCTAGTCATTGACAGATAATGATTTTCAGCATTGTTGACTTTTACTATTATGTTACAAAATTACATAAGACATGCATTTATATTCAGCACAATTTATTTCAATTACGTAAATATCGCATTGCATCAACCCACCAAAATTCTCATTTATTTCCCAATGTTTCCACAATTTAGTGACCTTGGTTTTTGGCCCCTGATGGCCTCTCGTGTCAGAAAGTAAGCGAGGCAGCACGAAATGAATTGAAATTGGAAAGTGCAGTGTGAATATTGTCGGCGTCAACAGCCGAAGCAAGAAATAAAGAGCAAACCCATGAAATAGAAATGGTGCGTTTCCATCGAGGGCACCTTACATGCATGCGACGCCACAAGCAGCCGTGGCAGATCAAAATGTTCAATTTCCTTCTAATATTTGATGTCTACATACATACTCTGCAGCATACGAACCATTGCATCGCGTGACTGCATTTATTTGATGAGTCCACATACACTAACGAAGGCCGCAAGCAAGGGTCCGGCCGGTCCAGTCTGTTTTGTATTTGATGCATTTTATTTTATCTTTATCAACATAAGCTGACTCACTCTTCGATGCGTGGTACTTCGTATTACATAAAAGAGCGTGGAAGTGTGATTTAGTTTTATTATTTTACGAATTATTATGACCTTCATCAGGAAATGCGATAGGGTTGAATTTATCCAATTTTCCACCTTGCTTTGCTAACCAACCACACACACTCGGTGCCTGGTTCGGGACAAGTCATGAAAATGGAAATCATCCAGAAACAGGCAACCGTTTTTTCATCAAAGTTGTTTATTTTATAATTTGAAATGAGTGCATGTGCAAGTTAATAGTTTGTACATGAATAAATGCTTGCATGGGATTTATCCAGTGATGGTACATGATACGTACTTGTTTAATTTAAAGATTTTTATGAAACCTGGTATTATTATGTAATCTTTAGTGTTTTACTGCATTGTGCACACAAGGAGGATGCTGCAGGAATTGGATGTCTGGTTCCTGCAACGAAGTTCATGTATCTTTTTGGGTGTTCCATAAATCACGGTATTATTTTTGTTGGAAAAAGCAATTTTAACTTTTAAACAATAGATAGTAGCGACTTTGGTTCGTCACGGTATAAAGGAACAAAATTATTAACATTCAAGAAACACGAAGTAACATAAACTGAACTCACGATGCTGGAAAGACAAACAATGGTCTATTTACCAAGCAGGTAGTGAGGTTACTTAAATGCTTCTTTTGGTAGAATCGCATCCTTAGATTGTGTTGAACAAGAACATGGAAGGAAGGACATCAAAAGAAGATTAATGGAGCACCTTTGTTTTTGCTCGTTAACTACTCCGCTCTTGTCAAAGGAAAGTAATCAGGCTTCTTCTTTCGTGCTAATAATTTTTCCATCCGACCTCGCTGTAATGCATTTTCTTGTGCTAAAGTGTATAACGGTAGGTGTGAACATCTTTAATGTGTGGTTTACCAGAATTTGATCGAACTGGGAAATTATAGAATTATAGAAACGGAATATTTTTGTCGTTAAGATGCATGGGCCACTTCAGGAAAGTAAAACGAATAATTTTTCAGATACTTCAGACATGTTCAAACACAAAATTTCGCAGCGGACGTTTTCCAGACTCACTGATAACAAGCAGTTAATTTATAGTGACGCATTAATTGCACGAAAGAAATTAAGCGGAACCAGTTAGTTACTCCAGATTTGGAGTTAAGCAAGTCACTTAGTTTAGTACTTAAATCCTGATCCTTGAAGTTGGCATTTTATTTGCTGAAATCTCAACTAGTTTCAACACACTTTCTGCAAAGATTTAAAGCTTTTTTAAGATAACAGGAGGAAATCATCCCATTACTGTTTCCTTAAAAGAAATCATCAACTCCGGTAATTTCTTTTTTATCTTTGATCGTACCGACGACGGTGGTGGTATAATTGTGCATAATTTATTATTTAATGAAATGGTGGTCTTTCCAATGGCATTTAAAAAATGTTGGCAATCAAGTCAGGAACTAAAGCAGTTTACATTAAGAGATTAAAAGCTAAATGAGCATTATCACTGAAAAGGGTACGATATAAAAATGGGCTGACAATCAGAGTAACCATTCCTTAGCTCAGTTATCCAGATGGGATTGCATGACAAAGTTCAGTTAACAGCTAAAAGAATTAATTAAGAGTACATAGTAACTGTCAACAGATAGGGATAGCTGTGCTCGTGCACTACATGGGGCAGATGGAATTTTCATCGCAAGGATAGCAGCAATTTGCATCTTAAGGAGACAAGTGTCTTATTAGTGGATAAAAGACTTGAAGTATTCCTAAATGGTTCTTTTCCGTGTTTGAGAATGTTGTAAAGTTTTCAGCACCTTACGGATTTGATTTGCAATTCCGACCCAGTTCTTAAGCAAATAAGAAATGATCCGTAGCAATACGTTTTTGTCTACTTCTTCCTGTTTGTAATCAAAAACACAGCTACAATTTTTGAGGTTAAATAAATTAGTCAATTAATCTAACGAATTTGAATCCTAGGAGGATAAGTTACGATATTTTGCATTGCCTCCTATCTGGTACAGTTATCTCAAGCGGTGGGGGTGGTGGGAGTCGTACTCCAAATTCTCAAGTTTTATTTACGTTCCCGGCTCCTTTGTTTATTTGGTTTGACTGTCTTTGATTTATAGATTGATTAAAAAGGTTGTGGCATAGGTACCCGAGTTGATAGAACGATAGAGTTGTCCTCCACGCTTTCCCAACGCAACATCTCTTAATTTATATTGAACTGCAACCACAAAACATAGATTCATTGGATGGATTAAATTGGAGTTGGCTAAGTTGAGGTGTCTTAAACAGACAAAATAAACCTGAAACATTTTGGCCCTACCACACAACCATTCCATTCCAATTGCACAAGAGAATTGAACTCGAGTGGTTGTGATCCGGTCGGATCACAACGATTGACACTTTGGGTATTTGTACCTGTCCCTTAACAATTTACAATTGATCCCCATCCAAATCCCACCCAGGTGAGCTGCGTCCAATGTGTGTGATTCCATTTGTTTGTGTGAATGTTCTGTCCGTGATTTGTGTTCACTTTCCAACTTGGAGCTTGATCAACGACCAATGGACCCGACGATCTGGAAACGATGTAAATCAGAGTAAAGGCGTTGGACTCATGGTTGACATTCAGTAGATTTGATTCAGTCTATTTTCTCATTTTTTCCCCCTTGATTTCTATCCAATCTCTCCCAATCAATTCAATTGCATTTTATAAAAGTTTGGGTTGGGTGCTTTGCCCTTTCTTTTGTTGGGAACGTTGGTTATCAAGTTTTTACATGTTTTTAAGGACGTGAATCCTGGAAGTTTACGTAACAAATGCTTACACAAATCTTAGAGGTGGTCCGAAATCGGGCTTCCATTTCATGAATAAAATGCAACATTTTTATACTCCTTCAAATTGTAGGTCGTGTTTTGTTGGCGTGGTCAAAAGATGCATACTACACATTATAATTTTCATGATATTTCAAATTCCTTCACACTTAAAATTGAAAACTGTTTCTTCCCTTTCTTAAAAATCTTGCACAACACTAGTTTTGCAAACTCATTCCAATCATACATCGTACAAAAAATTAGTCATAGCCAAAAGTGGATCCAGGTGCGGGGTCTGGTCTATAGTCAAATGCTGATTGTATAGAAAACCTGGAAGTATTTTTGTCAAGATTGCATCACATCCCAAACGCACCTCTTGGATTTTGGTTCGGCGGCCGAGTAAATAAATCTTTCCCGACATTTCATTGAGGGTTCGGTTGAATAACTAGAAGAGAAAGAGACCCTTTGGAAGTTCACATTTCAATGAAGTTGACAAAGGACACAAATCCGAGCGACAATGAAGTAATAAAGATCCAAAGACGGGGTAGTTGACAGTAAAACCTCACGAGTTAGCCCCATTTGTGAGGAAGCTGTTATAATTTTCTTTTACATTACCTCACTGACTCACAAAAAAGCCTAGATTTTGTCCATAACCCTCACAAACTTTCAATGGATTCCCACACCTTAAAGATTTTTTCCATTTGAGTTTCGTCTTCCGTCAACCCACACTTAATGGATCAGGGCTCAAATTGTTCACTATCTTTGCTCTAGTTTCATCCAACCTATTTAGCTACAAGGAATTATCGCATATCTCATAAAATAAAAAAATGCCCGTGGTTGTTTTGTTGTGGTTGAAACTTTAAAAAAATCCATTAATATTTAAATCTCATTTTTTGATCAGTCCTTCCGGTCAGATTGAACCATTTGGAAATTTCAACCGAATTGAATTTTAGTTCTCAGGCAAGAAAACTGTTGGATTGAATTTAGTATTTCTGTTGCTTCCATAAAATTAAATCTTTTCATTGTGGCGAGGATCAATGTTTATAGTAAAAGTAAAATAAACATTAGCCTCCTGAGGAAACCAATTTAAATTTCTGTCAAAAAGTGAGTTTCTGAGATGAGGTTTCCTCTCAAACATATAGACATTTACCTAAAATTGAAAGTATTTGGTTTGGTTGTTCTGGCTGATTGTCCTGCCTCCTGCTGAGTGTTCATTATCCTCATAAACGATACGATGCGGAGGATAAGTTCCTGTAATTTTATTTTATTTTTATTCTGCTCCCAATAACAATGCTCAAATACAATGAAATGAAAGGAACTTGAGCAAGGAATTGGGAGAGAATTGTCGAGAATGAAATGGTTGGAAATAAGAGATGGACCCCAGTCAGGAAACCATTTCTTTCATCAAGGTAAATAACGAAAAGAGGTTGGTTTCTTCCTTCTTTTACGTTCTATTAAATCCAGCCTAGGTCATAAAGGTGCGGACTCAGGCCAGGCAGCTGCTTTTTGAAATGATCGAAGACGTACAACGGAGACATTATTCTACTTCTTTCAGGGCTTGAGACGAGTGAAAAGTAATGGTTCACAGTTGAAAGTTGAAAATGATCTCTTGTACAAAATATTGTATTGACTATGAGTTTGACTGCCCACTTTTTAGTTATGTTTTCGGAGATGTCTTCGAAGATGCTGTTTAAAATATATCCACAATCAATATGTTTGGCCATGAAATTATAAAAATTATAAATGGTCGCATTTGAAAGAATTTGTCACTTTTTTCATATTGAGAAATTCGAAAATAATGCCTGCGTAAAAGTTTGATTCCTTGTGTTGCAGATATTTGCACCCGACTCTTACTTAAGCACATTTTGAATGAATATATACTACCTTGAACTTTCTAGTATTTTGCTTAAATCAACTACAACTAAACCATCGTAAAATTGTTAGTGCATTTTGTAATCTTCATTCTTTCCGTGATGAAGACCAGTAAACTGAAATACAAGTAAACTGTGCAGACTTTGTTAGGTTTGATTGTGACAACAAATTTCCAGATGAAATGAAAAATGCCAACCATTGACAGTATTGGGTCATTGCGGGTGGGAGGGCAGGTAAATAGGGAATAGTTTGCATGAATTGAACCATTGAACAAACAAACTTTACTGGCAGACAGTCAGACAACTTTCTTATGCAATCCAGTTCACTTCACTTGAATTCAGCTCGTTGTTGGTGTTAGCTCGGTTGGCTAAACCAAATCCAATTCATCCCATACTTGTCACTTCTGCTTGAACCCAACCCAGTCAAAAGAGAAAAAAGAAAAGGCCCTCGAAGTATTTTGTAACATTTTAAACATGCGTTTTCATGTTAACCTGTAAGTAAAATGTTTGAAGGATCCAAGACGTAAATGTAAGCAACGCTATGAATGTGGAAACATGGACATAACAGCACTCATGATAATACTACTACAGCTAAGAGATCGAATAGCAAACCGACCATAAAATAATTGTACGAACACATGAAAAACTCAAGAAGTTAGAAACAATTTAAAAACCACTTCGTTACCATTTGCAGAGCTGTTGAGCTCATGCTGATCCGATAAAATGTTTTTGTTCACTTGCTTTGTTGTTGATTTCAAAGTTTTTGTTCTTGATGAGAGAAAACACGACGGAGGAGAGTTGCTAATCATCAAGGGATCCATCCCATGAATTGAATGCCCCTGAGAGCGCAGCCAGCCAGCCGAGAGGGACTTTAAGTTATTAGGCAAAGCGAAACAGGGGGTAACTGTGGGCATGTCACGAAATGGATTATCATTAAAACTGACTTAATTGACCAGATTTCCTTCAACATGTTAACTAGCTCACTCTCAATATCTCGACACGTTACACTCGTCTCCATGCCGTGCATGTTGCACGATCAAAGTAAAGTGTGTACTGACAGCTGCTAAATATCAAGGGAGTTAAAAATAAGTGCTAAATTATGGGTTTTGCTTATGAAGGAAGAAAGATGAGACGATGGGTTCCAAAGTAAAGGTTCATTTCCTTAAATTTTTATTTCCAATTCCAATGGACATTGAGTCCATTTGTTTTAAATTTATTTTAAAATTGATTGCAATCGCATTGACTCCAACCAATTGGTTGCAGTTCCATGGTGTTGAGCAAGTCTCGTAAAAGGTGGACGTAAAGGCATAAATGAGGGAAGGAAAGTGTTTATGAGCTGTTTAATTACCTCCCAGAACAATTACTACCTTGTACTTGAAATCCTAGTTATTTCTTTTAAGCAGTTCTAATACAACGACTTCAACAGCATGATGGAGTGGAAGGCTTGGGTGTGTGATTCATAAACAGAGTAGATCTTGAACAATATGCTGACAGCTAAGGATTGACGTTGAGTGACCCTACATCAAAAATGGTCAACTGCTGCTAAAGTCGTACGTTGTCCACTTGGTTGTAATGATACAATGAGAGTACATAAATCATCTCGTAATATACCATTTAGATAGCATATTTCCCACTTCGTATGGCAACTCCGTTGCACACTTTCATTACACTTTGATTGTTTTCTTATGGAAATCCGAAACACTTTTTGAAGCATGTTTGGTTATTGATTGTTTTCTGTCGACTTGATGTCGTATTTTCCCAGTAGTTGATAGAATAATATTCGGTCGCTGCGTACAGGAATCGGTCTAAAATGTAATTCGATTGCGCTATGCCACAATGCCCTGAGCGTTTTCTTAGTTGGACATTGTTCATTACTCCGTGCGTATGTTCCAATCATTCAGGATTGGACTTGAACTGAAATGTACACATACCAAAAATTGACAAGCCAATGTGTATCAGGAGCGCATTAAACAGCGGTTGTTCGGCATGAAGTTAAAACCCAAGAGTGGAGTGATGTCGTGAAATTGATAATCTCAAATAATGGTAATCAACTGCATTCACCCTCAACATTTTTTTGCTGGAACCTCTCACGTCCAATTTATTGATTGGAAGCTGAGCTGGTGAGAAACATAGTTGTGGGCAAATTCCCTAGAAAATGACTCATGCAGGAGTTCAAGTTGAACAAATCAAATTGAAATAAGCCATGGACATTGCTACTGGTCTCACTTGATCTGCTGTAAGTGTGAAAATAAAAACAGTCTCGTAAACAATTCTGTTGCTGATTGAAACGCGTCACTAATACCTGTATTCCTGGAGCAGTGCTAAGCTAGAAAATTGAGTACCAATATTTAAGTTTGTATACCTGAATCCATTTACTCTTGATTATGCACACAAACCTTAAGATTTTCTATCACTACCAGCTGCCTCAAACTCCCACAGTCTTACCCCTTGGTTTCTTATTGGGGTAAAATTGAAGGCTACAGAGCAGGTTCCTTCCTTGACAAGTTCCTTCGTTCCTTCATTTCAACGAAAGAGTACATTTATGCGTACAAAGATTTACAGGTAGCATGCACTTTGTAAATATCCACGAAGAAACCTTCAAAGTTTCAGGTGTCACTGGTCAATTAAACCCGTGAGAAACTTACATTTTGATTTTAAGACAGTTTATTTAAAGAAAATTCAAAAGTGCGCAAGGCCTCTCTATCTTAGACATTACTGTCCAAAAGTTTTTTTACAATTTCAATTACAGGCGTCTAATACACGTGGAACTTTCTGAAATAACTTGTTCCAATTAAGATAAAAAGAAAAAGATGAAAATCATATTTTAAAGAGATCTTACCAATGAGATGTGTTGTATGGATTTATAGATCAATTCACCAGTAATTACCTAAAGTGGAGACACCCTTCGAATACGCATTGATATATCTATCTATATTGGTTGTATATGTACACTGGTTATTTATATCAGCATATCTGTCGTCCCTTAACTAATCTAACATCCACATGACGCTTATGTGTTCATTTTATTGCCATTCAAGTTCACTTGCGTGAGTAAACCATGGAGTAAGACCCAAGTCAAAATATTTGACGGGTAAAAAACTTCGTCTCGTTTGGTTATAGATTTAGAAGAAAGGGATTGGTTCAAGTTCCATTAATAATTTTTACGGTTATCACGCTCGACCTCATCGCTTTTGAAGTCCAACTGGAATTCGGTGGGGTTGGAGATGTTAAAAGGAATTCCTCATTTTAAATTCAACTCAGTGATATAACTGGTATATGCATTAGAACAAACTGTATGATTATGACTCTTCGCAATCACATCTGCTAAAATATTTCTGATTTTTTCTCGAACTGCGTTATTCTAGTACTCATTCATTTCACTGCTTTAAATTCTACTTCACAAGAGTCAAACAAAATCAAACATCAACTTGCCCTTCCTCGAATTAACAATTGAGGAGTAGTAAAAACTGAAAAGTGTCTAATCGCATAATGGCCGGGTGCCACCATCACTTAAGAGGAATTAAATAAGGGGAGAAATCCCTTTGCTCCGTATAAAATTAAAATCCTTCATTTTGCAGCTGTTGATGGGAACGGTATATGGATTTCCGCAAAGTAAAAAGCTTCTGAAACCCTTTCTCATTTTAATCTATGTGCAATCTTTCAATGCGTTGGGGTTGATGTCGCTGGTATGTTGGTGGCTGGATTGGATACTAATAAATTTTGGAATAGAGATGAGTGGAATGAATATTATTGTCTTCATCCTATGGGGGAGGCAAGAGAAGCATTGCATTTTCTATTCTTGGCACGTTTTTAGCTGAGAGGGGAGTATTTCGGTTTCACAGGACTAACAATCAGTGAGCTAACCAAAGGTCAAATCAATCTGCCAAACAAAACCGACGACAAAGCAATCAACGTCTTATTATTTTATTGTCACTACATCCAATGAATTGTCCTTCAACTTCTTGTTCACTGTGTAACACCATGTACGACTAAAATGCATGGCGTTATAAACTGTGTAAATTAGGTCAACCACAAGATTCTACTCTCCAATGACCAACATAACTAAAAAAAATACAAGATGACAGATTATAGTGAAATAATTGAATTGTTTTGATGCAACACTGGATAAAATGAGGCATGATAAGATACCAGAGAGATGGAGTGAAATGATAAAATTGATGATATAAATAATAACACTAGGATTCACATCACACAACAAAAAGCAGCACAGAATGATGCCGAACTTGAACTCGTTTCATTTTGTTTCACCGGACATTGAATCCTGTTTTTGGTTATTACTATGCAAAATTGGTCAATTGTTATTCGTTACTTCATTCTCAACACTGTTTACCCCATCCTGTGCAATGCTCTGCATTACACACCAGGGAACAAAATTGGTACGCTGGAACTGGACGCGATAGAACTTTTTGTAACAAGTTTAACCATTCCCTTACTCCGTATTTATATTCCTGCTTGGTTTATGTGATGGGATAGATAAACTGGACGAAATAATAATTTGCTGCATTTCATTGCAAGGTGTACTTTGTATTAGTGCTGGGTTGCATGGACTAGAATGAATACAGATTCAGTACTGTAACAAAAAGTGGAGGATTCGACAGCATATCCCTGTAACACTGCACACAACACACTGCCTCACTTTGTTCAGTTCTTTACATCGTGGAAAACTCTACAACCTAACCAACTAACAATCTTCCTTCCAGTGATCGGAACAAAATCCACCCTCCGTTCAGTCCGAGTTTGCTTTCAGCAGGAACCAGACGCAGTCATCACGCTCACGCTCTGCCTAAAGCATTCCTTATACGATTTGCTAGATTTGGGCCGTTTTCGGGGTAAAAGTCTTCTTGCGTCGGAATAAAGTGGGTAAAGATATCTTGTGCTTACAGTAACCGTCTTGGGTTCATTCCTCCAAGGACCAGCTTCGAGTGTGGACGTGCATGTCAACTTTTTCAACAGAATTTTTCCACTACCACACCACAAAAACCTTTTTGGTATTATTATCAAAAGAAAGGAAAAGTAGAGAAAAGAAGGAAAAGTAAACTGAAGGGAAACCGTAAAGTTCAAGTTTTGGAAAGAAAATTCATTTTATTGCATTCCACGCAGGAACTAACAGACTGGTGAGGAAACGCAGTCCTTCGTCAGTGAGTGAAAGATTGTGACGTGCGTTTAGTTGGATTGAGTACTTTTTGGCATCAAAGGAAGGAAATATAGTGAAAGACAAATAAGGAAGTGGGCTTCGGAATTCAAATCTCAATTTGAGACAGAAAACTGTAAAGAAGCAAAGACTTGAATTATAAAGTTGGACGCATTGAGATTTTTTAAACCGTTCTGCGTTATTGAAGTACTTTCTGTTGGAAAGCAGTAAAGTCAAAAGCGAAATCATCACGGTTTGACGGAATCCTCAACAAATACAGATAGATTTCCTTCAACTGCATTTTGCATTTATTTACATTTTGCAATTTGTGTAAAGTTGTAAGGCCATTGACTACTTCTTGTGTCCCAGCCGCTGGCAAAACTAGAAAAAAGAGTGAAAGTAGAAGAATATAAGAAAGTTCATTTTGACTTGAAATTCTTCGTCCACATCCTCAACTGACGGCGTTTCTGTTGTGGCAAGTTGAGCTGACTCCGTCTGACTCTGACTGCTGAGGACGGATCGGATGGACCGTGGTGAAAGTTGGCAGAGAAAATAGAAAGTTGGCAGTAGCTCAGCAGTTGCTTAAGTGAGGCTAAAAAGCAAAGTTTGGCCGTAAAAAAAGACCCGATTGCATTTCAGTCAAGTGCAGTTCTCCCATACGAAACAAGGATTTTTATCCAATCCACTACCAACCAACTAGCCAGAAGACATTCAATGTTACAGCATTTACAAGTTTGGCAATGAGAGTGTAAACCAGCTGTAACTGTAAGTTGAGCAAAGCTAAGGAAAGAGAAAATCTGCAAAAAGCAAGCAGTTGCGACAGAAATTTGACAGTTTAAAAGGACTTTACTACTTCTAACTCTTACTTGAACTTCAATACGCACAGTTCAGATATTTTTCTTCGAAATCGGACATGAATTATTGAAGTGATTACTACAAATCGAAGACGGAACATATGTACCCATAAACCAAACTAAGCTAACTGAGATAACAAAAGTTTTGGAAAAGAAAGCTGTGTCGCTAAAGCTAACTATTTAACAAGTAAGTTCATTCAATTTCATTCCTAAACTAACCAAGTTCATTTAAGATCGTAGCCACGGACTGAGTTTGACAAGAAATGCCAAGTTGCTGGGTAAACCCTTTCATAGTAATATTTGCACTAATTGTAAGATAGAGTATTGCGTGATCCAAGATGCAATAATAAATTAAGCCTTCGGTGTTAGATTATATAGTATAATTATTCGGGATTAGTTCAACGAGCTTTTACATATTTCAAGTGGACACTGAAATTACAATTGAATTTTGCATGGTGACATTTCCGGTTTCCGCAAACAATTCTGTTTGATTAGTAGACTGCCATTCATGCATTCAAAAACTGACTTCATGCATTCAATAAGTTAGGAATAATTCGTTGTTGGGATCTTTATCTTTCGTTCGTGGAACATCTGCTGAAAACAGTAGAAAAGATCTGAATGGAGAAATTTTTCAATACAGACACAACAAAATTGACTTTGACATTGAGACTGAACTTATTGGCGAAATCAAAATCTCTGTTGGCAGTTAGCATTTTCTGATTTTCATGCATTCAGATCTGTGGTCTTTTAGTTTGTGAGTTCACTGTTGGCCTTTGATTTGAAAAGTTCCAACAAATCTATCCATATCCATTTGTTTCATTCCGGTTATTTATGTATAAACACTAAATTCATTCCTTGCGGCTCCAGTATTTCTTACTTTTTCAAAGCTTCAGCATTTTTTCAAAGTTCAAAGAGATTTTCTTGTCTTCTTTCAACTTGTCAATTCTGATCGGTCTTCAAGTAACTTATTCACCAAAGCGCAACAGTGTACCAACCACTATCAACTTGTCTCGTGTTGAATTTGAATGTGTTTAAAACTTTGATCAAATCCAGCATATTCAGCAGGCTGTCCATGCAACATAAATCAGCAGCAATAGAAACTTGGCTTTTCAAACTTCAACTCATTTGTACATACATGTGTTGCAAACTGAGGAGAAACACTGCTTCAAGTCAGCAGCGAACGGGGGTGGTAGCTTTGCATTCATAAAACTGGAACCTGACTGAAGTTTGATCGGTTGAATTCACAAAATAAAAACTACAAAAAACAGTGATGGCTTTCAAGGCAAGCAGGTCATTCGCATGGGCCACAAGTTGTAAGCCACATTACATAAGCTTGACCATGTAAATTCGGACATATTGCATGTGCCGTGCATTTCATTTTAAATACTTTGCTGAACCATGAATTTGTATTTTGTCAGGGCACCAAATGTTGATTAAGACTGTTTACTAAACAGCTAACTGTTTACAATTCAGCAGCTATCTCTCCACTCCTAACTTTTTTAGGACGTGTAATAAATTGCCGGAAGATTTTCAAGTTTTCTGGTGATTTGTAGTGCCCATTGGCCATTCATGCAGATCGCATTTCGTTTGGTTGTTGGTTTGTTCGCAAAGTCAAGAGAGTTTACAAATGTTTCCTTTTCAAAGTGTGAAGTTGTTTGTACAGTGTCTTGTTTACGATCCCATAAAATGTTGTGTCTTTGTTCAAAATCACATAAATCTGCATATTGCATTGGAAGGATGATGAAGAATTGTGTCAAGACTGCGTTAAGTTTTGCACGTATTTCACGAACAAAGCCTCGGGATTTTTAAATATTTTTTGAGGAAAAGCAATGGATTGATTGAAAGATATTCATTAAAATGCTTATGTGAATAAGCAATAAAATGAAAAAGATTTGTCAATGTATTAAAACACAACGTTAGAGTCTACATTCATGCACAACAGCAGTAATAAAAATTATGGCACTTAAAATACTGAACCAGTGCCACACATCGTCCTCATCTAAAAGGAACCCAGAAGTACGACAATTCGAAGCAATTTGTTCGAGAAAAAAATCAAATGAATTGATCTTTATGGTTGATCTTTATGGTTGATTGCGTCTGAGAATTCTTAAAGCCCGCAGGAGAACCAACTCTCCGAATAAAGATTGATGTGAGGCGGTGGACAGAATTATTTTTTTATTGATTCTCTCACTGACTGGATCCTAAAACTGCCCGAGTTTAGTCAATAGTTCTGGAAGGCAGTCCAAGTTCAAGCTTGAGAGAATTCATATATATATGTAGACGTTTTTGTATGTTGGATTGGGTTGAAGGACCGAGAAGCTTAGAAGATTGTCTGGAGAAATGGAGAGTAAATCAGTGTGTTCTGTTATTTTGTCCCGCAAGCCTAAATACAACAATAGGAAAGTGTGGAGTATATGGAATGGCGAGTAAAGTAGCATTATAGCAGCGGCCATAAAGTCCTTTGGGTGTTGTCAACCTCTTATAACTCAGAAACTGTTGGGTTGTTGTGTGATGTGTTCCATTGCAATTCACAGTTCACTAGCTTCTTCGTATCTGAACATTTTCGTCCGACAATCCTCTAAAGTAACGTAACACAGGATTCGACTCATGGAACGAGGAACTCGTGAAGTGATTCTTGTAGAGTTTTACTTACTTTGCTTCCAGTTGCACTGAAAAATTTAGCCAACTTCAAACTCACGCACTCCACGTGGCAATGATACTGCAGTTGTGAATTGCTTCTTGTAAAGTAAATGTAATGCAATATGAGGGTGAAATCCACACCTCCGCCTTTTTATGTTGAGTCGTGCATTACATGGTCTTACCGAGGAATTCAAAGAATATGCTTTCATCATGTTGCATTATGATTATGAATAAATTTCACTTCAACCGTTGTAGTAATTCTTTTCTTTATTATAACTCACTAGCGAATAAGCCCGTCCTAAGGCCGGTCCTATGTGTGTTAATTCTGAATGAGAATCTGTATTTGCAACGGAAGGCAAAGTAGGCATGCTGCAGCCGAGATGCATAAATGATATAATTATAAAACTGGATTGCCCCAGATTTGAATTTTACTGTTCTAATACTTATTTAGCAATTTCAATCAAAAGAATCATTCAAAACCTGGAATGCAAATGGCCAAGGTTGAGTGGTATGGGTTTCAGACCAGACCAAAAGGTTGAGTGGTATTGGTTTCAGCCCAGACCAGACCAGGCCAAAAGAATTGAGTGGTATTGGTTTCAGCCCAGACCAGACCAGGCCAAAAGAATTGAGTGGTATTGGTTTCAGACCAGACCAGACCAAAACAATTGAGTGGTATTGGTTTCAGACCAAACCAGACCAGACCAGACCAGACCAGACCAAAACAATTGAGTGGTATTGGTTTCAGACCAGACCAGACCAGACCAGACCAGACCAAAACAATTGAGTGGTATTGGTTTCAGACCAGACCAGACCAGACCAGACCAAAACAATTGAGTGGTATTGGTTTCAGACCAGACCAGACCAGACCAAAAGAATTGAGTGGTATGGCTTGATGATCGTAAATTAAAAGCAACGAAAAATGCAATGAGTTTTAAAAGTTAATGAATAGATTTATTAAAACAATAAAATTTTTTTAAAGTACATCTTTGAATACAACATTTCTCGTGAATACCTTGTCACAACCTGGAAGTAATTTACCCTGCTTGGCTACTTTATCAAGTACTTGTACTTTAACATCACATGAACGGCGAACCCTCGAAAAAGCAACATACAACTGTCCGTGGCTGAAAACCGATTCCGCAAGATAAATTCCAACCTTTTCTAAAGTTTGGCCTTGGGATTTATTGATAGTCATGGCAAAAGCGAGATTGACAGGGAATTGTCTCCGTCTAAAAACGAATGGAATGTCGGCGTTTACAGGTGCTAGTTGAATTCTCGGAATGAATACAATTTGTCCAGCAGCCGAACCGGTGAGCACTTGTGCCGTGATGAGGTTTGGTTGAAGTTTGGTGACGATGAGACGTGTTCCATTGCACAGTCCACGCTTGGTATTCAAATTACGCAACAGCATTATTATAGCCCCTACTTTTAGTCGTAAATCATGGGGAGGCATTCCGGAAGGGTGAAGTCCATTTAAAAATTCTGTTGGATAGAAAACCGCATCTTGAGCTGATTCATCCTCAATCGAATCCATGCTCAAGTAAGAAACTTCCTTTCCGTAGACAATGTTCAAAACTTGTTTGTTAATTTCATGGGCATCTTCATTTGTGGGACAAAGGATGGCACGGTTTGAAACTTTCAAAACGTCTTCAAATGATTCCAATCGAGTTCCAAAAATTTCTTCGCTGATTGGTTTTGTTGCAATCATTTCTTCGGGAATTTCTACCATGTCTTCTGGGAGGATGTCCGAAGTATTCAAACGCTCACCATTGCCCAACTTGAGTAACCATTCACTGTACTGTGGGTCGACCGACCGGACGTTTTGGATTAGCGACAGATTTTGAAACTTGCTCCAATGTTGACTAAACTTGATGCAGCTTTCAACTATGGCTGTTCTAGACCCATGTACAACTACCGGAAGTGTTTGCCGGAAATCGCCTCCCAACAACATCACTTTCCCTCCGAATGGAATGGTGTTATTCATAATTTCTTTCAACAACCGGTCGACTACAGACAACGCATTTTTCGGAGCCATGGTGGCTTCGTCCCAGATAAGCAAATCGGCCGACTTGATGAGTTTTCCATCACCAGAAGTTGGCTTCAGAATTGATGTAGAATTATCGAACAATGCAATGGGAATTTTAAACTGTGAATGGTACGTCCTGCCCGCTGGTAGAAGGTTGGCAGCAACACCAGTTGATGCAACTGCGAGGACGGTCCTGTTTTCTCCCCGTAAGGAACTGATGAGGGTTTTATAGAGGTAAGTTTTACCACTACCTCCAGGTCCGTCGACGAAAATACATTTGGCTTTTTCAGTTGGATCGACGGTTGCTTGGTACACATTGTCAAAAGCATCTGACTGCTCTTTGTTCAGGTTACATAACATTTCCAGTCCCAGTAGTTCTTCTTGTAATTGGTCGAAAACTTGGTGCGCTATTGATCCAACATAAGTAGGTACAGGTAAGTTAAACTCGTTGCAATTTTTTCCATGGATTATTAGGGTTTCCTGGATGTCAAGAAGGGCCAAGTTTTTGCAGTGGGCGCAGTCCATTGCGTGAGAATTACGATGCACAAAATCCTCTGTCATTGCTGCTTGGTGCTTTTCCCATAGCGTGACAATATTTGTTGGTGCAGCAAAGATACAAATTAATGCAAAGAGTTGTCTTAACTGATAAGGCATTCCTGAAACAATGGCGTCGTCCAAAATTTGTTCCCAAATCTCTTCGTTGTCGAGTAATCCAAGGGCAGCTGCAGCTTCCTGGAAATTAGCATGGATTATGCCATCCACAGTTCTTAAATTATCAAAAGAGGTGGCTCCTTTTTTGTACAATAGCAAAAGTCGAAGGCAATACCTTTCGATTTCTGAAAAATTCACAGTGTACATTCGACCAATGGTTTTTTCTCCTGCACGGGTTTTTCTTTTTCTCCACATTGATTTGCGTTTTTCCGGATCCGGGTCTTTTGGATTCGCGTTGAATATGTAGTGCTCCGGAATTTCAAAATAGTGGAAGGATTTGGCGGAGTCGTCTTCCTGATTCAATTTGAACCATCCCGTAAGAGTTGTATCCACCGATGCGGCTTTAGCAAGAGCGCCACAAACATTATCATGGTGAAAATAAATGCTCTGTTCCTCTGGCAAATGAACTTGAAGACGGCATACAGTATGAGTTTGCTGATGCATTTTATATGCAAACAAACGCCAAGCAGCTTCTGGTGGACTGACATACCGCGCGTCGAGAAAGGATTTGACCTCACTGTGTTCTCGGTGCTCTTGGATTTCTACGTTTGCGCAGTCGTGACCCTTATAAACGTATTTAAATAGGTATTTTACGCTTTTTACCGTAGCACATACCTCAACGTTTATGTGGCAGTTATACTTAAGAAGCAAAAAAGAATTGTAAGGAACCACCCATTGATTATTCACGATTTTGTGCCTGACCAGAGTCGAGGTGCCGTTGTTCCTCCTCCTGTATCGTGGATATCCTCCAAGGCTTGCGATGGTGTCGGGACAAAATTCTTTCGGAAATTCTTTTTTGCAAACGTTGCCGTCCAAGCAATGGTCTCCGCATGGGCCATGAATCATGTGTCTTGTAACCATTTCATGAAGCTTTGGGTGAATAGTTGGATCGGGAATTTCGGCACACACTAACGTGTCAATAATATCCGTGGTAGATGGTTTGTGTTCGGATTTAAGGATAAGTAAAATATGGGCATGGGGCAGACCTCTTTTTTGGAACTCAATAACGTGGATTCTTGCTTTTTGTCCACCCAAACAGTTTCGTTTCCCAATGTCACACAGCAATTCATTGAGTTTTAGGTGGAAAACTCTGGATACTAAATCTGGACGGTTCTCAGCGCTTTGATTAGGTTCTAGATTTTCTTGAATTTCTCGCCATTTCGGGTTGCATGTCATGGTAACAAAAAGGTCTGGCTTCCCATATCGACGAACAATGGCCATAGCGTCTTGGTAATTTTGCTGCATATTCCGTGGACTGCCTTGAAACGAAGACGGCAAAATGACAGCTTTTCCCGGGATGGCGTCAGAATCAATAGCCGAATTGACAAAATCTTGCAGGCACTTGTACTTATCAGTTCTTAACGTTGATTGATTAAACTTTATATAGTTCAAGTTATTCGCTTCAGCTTTGACATAAGCGTCGACAAAGAATTGCTGTGTTAGTTTTCCTGCACTTGTGAATGGGTTGAAAACATTACGGATAGAAAATCTGTGGGCATAATATTCCCTTAGCGTTAGACGACTGCTGCCGTTAACTTGTTTTAAATGAACCGACCATCCCAGATCTCCCAGAGGGTGAAGTAGTGGATAAGCCATTGGGTCCAGATTAGGGTCCAGAACACTGATTCGTTTTGTTTTAGTTGCTAACGGATTCTGTGGATCAGGTCTCAGGTGGATAAGAAGGTCTCGTTCTAATGGTGGTTCTCCGTCGTTCGACTGGAACACGATGGCCACTTCGTTGGCACGTGGTGCATTGTAACGCCGTGGGTCGTCTTCTCTTGATTGCGTTATGGCCATGGTTAGAATACTTTTTGGTTGGTTTTCTTGTCGAGCAGCCTCCTCAGCTTCGAGTTCTACTTCGTACAACATCTTGTACGCTTCAGCAAAACGATTTTTCACCATGTATTCGCTCAATTCCATTAATTCAGCGGAGCATCCTTTGTTTAATGCTGCACCCCGACTGTCCTTCATGGCCAATCGCTGTTCAGCCGCCAACCCAGCATCCAAAATATATAACTGGGCATACCTGCGTGGTTCGTCATCTACAGGATGCAAAGTTCCTGCCCGATGATATATTTGTCCATGAAGCCTAAAGCAGTAAGGCCCATGCCCACGAGGAGTCTCGATGTTGGCTCCAGTTGACGCAAATGCTAGAGAACTGTTGAAGGAGCGTATGTTTTCCATGAAGTTTTTGCTGAGAACATGCTGGCCTTTCATTAGGTTTTTTATGTAAAGAGACTCCGTAATTGGATCCAGTATGACCTTTCCTTTCTGACAACATCGAGTGAAAGAGTCGGAATTCGTTCCCGTTGCTTCACCAGTAAAATTTCGGGAACCGCATGACTGGCATATGATGTTCATCTTTCCACAGTAGTGTTCTGCTACAGAGTTTTCCTCGAAATTGTTAGCTGATGTACTTGCTGCTGCTAGACTACGCTGTTGTTGTTGAGATTGCCAATGTCGTTCTGCGTCCTCCTTCCTACGATGATTCCTCTTTTCTTCATCCTCGGCGGCCCTTTTGTTGCGGTTTCTGATTCTGTCCGACGTTCGTCTTCTTGTGGTGGCATCCGGTGATTCTCTAGCCCTATATTGCTGCATTCTGTCCGACGCAGTCGAGGCTTTTGAAGCAGTGGTAACTACCATATCTGTAAATTTGAACAATATCTTTAAACATTTTTATTTATTCTTATATCTTTTTTATATCAATTTTGCTAGCAACCTACCTTCATCGACAGGATCAATTTCCATATCATCTACTCCAATTTGTCCGTTTTGACCGAGGCCTTCATTTTTTTCCATTTCCTCGTCATTTTCTAAAGAAACAGCTTCAATCGCATTTATTTTGCCAAATTCTGCCAGAACAGAAACAATTCACAATAGTTCTTACGATCAGTTATAGCTCTGGTCCCAGCTCTAGCTCTTGCAAGTCTATCGGCCTCCCTTCGTTTGGCCTTTTCTTTTTCCGATAATGAGGCGCGATGTCTCTGACTTCTCGTTGACGAATTCATTCCTTAATACAAAAGCAAATTAAACTAATATTTTTTGTTTCTATATAGCCTTACCGTCAAAGTAAATTCAAAATTCAGGAGACAAAAACTTTTCTACTTGACGATAGAGGTTCCAAGGTGATGTCTGTATTCTTCTTCAGCACGGGTTTGAATAAAACGTTGAGAATGCTCAAACCGATTCACACTTTCGTCTACTAAGGTCTGGGCTATGGTATTCTGGTCCAGAACCTTCTTGACCTGGTCCAGTCTGGTCTGAAACTAATACCACAGACCCTTCTCGAGCTGGTCTGGTCTGGTCTGGTCTGGTCTGATCTGAAACTAATACCACAGACCCTTCTCGAGCTGGTCTGGTCTGGTCTGGTCTGGTCTGAAACTAATACCACAGTATCTTCCCCCCACTACCCCCATCACTCATGTCCACACCCCCTTTCTGTAACCGTCCCCCAGCCGTGTCCCCTCTTTTTTAACCGTCTCCCCAGTAGTGTCTCCACACCCCTTATCCCCCATCACTTATCTTTCCCCAGCCCGCTTATCCAAACCTCCCAACTGGCTTACCCACGGCCGCTTCCATTCGAAAATGTTTACATTTTAAAAAATATTTTTTAAACTTTTTTTGAATTTTCGCGCCAATCGATTTCGAATATGCAAATTACTTTCTCTACTTTCACTTCCGTTGCAGAAAAATTCCTTTCACTTCCGTAACAGACAGAGATTCTGGATTATATAGTAGATTGCGTTGGGTTGATATCTATTCACAATTTTGCTGTTACTTGTGAGAAAAAAAGTTTGGCATTCTTATCTGAATGAAAATGAGGTGAGACGCCGTGAAATGAGTGAATTTCCGTGAGTTTAAACAAAGTTTTTTTCTAGCCCAACTTAAGATTCATGATAAGAAGCAGTAATAGGATAATGATATTATTACGCAGATCATATAATCATTATCAACTCTGGAGGGAGAAGTAAGCACATGAAAGAATTTCTGAAGAGTCATCATCCCATCGAATTCCTCAACTCGTTAGCTTGGCTTCAGATTTTTTCTGCCATTCTTTTGGTTTTGATTATTTAAGCAGACTCTGCTTGTCTTTCCATGTTTGCCATCATTTCATTCTTTCCAGTTATCTTTATGACCAAAGAACTCCAAGTATTCAAACAATTGAGAAGCTAGCTCGTCCCAGATATCAGTCTCGCCTTGCTGTCTTCTAGTCTGTGACTGATTTGCATTCTAAATATCCAACTTTGCAGTTCAATAATCTAAATTTTTTGTGCCGTTTTGTATTCGATGCTGCAAGTAATATAAACATCGAAAGAAAAACAAATAAGATTTTGCTCTTCGTGCATATCAAAGGTGGGAGGTAGAATTGTACATTGACGACGTCCAAACGCAGAAGGAAAAATGCACAGAACAAGAACAAGAAATGGAATTTCATCGACTTTTTCGACGTTTTAAAGCGTTCGCAGTAGGATACAGGAAGTTTTGTAGTGACTCGATGCTGATGACTTGGTATTTTGAAGGCAATTAGGGCTGCATTTCATGTAAAATCAGTGGGAGTGATAGTACTTGGTACATACATGTCTATTACATAAACATGTGCATCAACTTAATAATTATACAAACCAATCAGATAGCCAAGTTCAAGTTCCACAATTTAGTTTAAAAAATAAGACACGAATATCCAATAATTAGCTTTTTGCTATTCATCATTCCGGTACAACCAGGCCAGATACCGACAGTAGTTGACAAAGAAGGCATGCAATAAAGAAGCTACAATCCTGGACCAACTCAAGATGAAGGGATAACCGTCTTTGCTTGGATGGAAAACTGACGACAGAGCAAATTGATTTGGCATTAATTGGGAACATCAGCAGCTATCATCGCTGCTCCCGTCACTCATCTTCAGTCGAAAATCTCAACTTTCCGTTCCATCGCGTTTAAGTTATGAAGCCCAGGGCGGATGCTAGTGTTAGACTGTGATGCCTGTGAATTCTTGTTGAAACACCTTTATGCCCACTGCAGTTAAGATTTTGAGTCCATCCTCTTATCAGACTCTTGCCCGTAGTTAATTAGATTTCAGATTTCAGTAGGTTTATGATTTATTCCTGTAAAAGCTGTTAGCATAATGAGGACTTAGATAGTTACAGCATTCCTCAGGATTGACAGTGAGTTTTCCTTGTAGACATGTGGGATAGAGTTGAGTAAGATGTCACAACCAACAAATTCCCTCCTGCGGCAAATATTGATGTCACCTCGGAGTCCTGAGTCTTGGAGAATAGTTCATCTGGGCGTTTTAGCGTCACTTATGCTCCAGGTGGGATAAGCCATAAAAATTTCCTTGTAGCATCAACTCCCACTCAGTTTCTACCTTAATTAAGTTGATGAAAATCAGAGCATGTGCTTTTGACAAGGAAAATGGTTTATTACACTTGGGAAATCACTTGACTGAGGAAGTCGATTAAATCCAACCGAACAATCCAACATTTCATACACTGAAGTATGTCCATCAATCGGTTTTGCTGTTTTTTATATTCAAAAGTTGATTTTTGCGATAGCATCTACATATATGCTAATTCTGCCGCATAAGTGCTGATTCTTCTGGGAAAGCCAATCTAGGTACAATTAATGATTTTTTGAAGGTAATTTTACCTTTATTAGCACTCTTCCCTATGTTTGCTGTCTGGTTATCTAAACTCTTCCTTTCGATCTTTTTGCTTATCTAACATGTATACTGGGAGGTAGGTCACCAACAGAAAGGGATTTAGTATTAGGCTCGGTCAAAAGGAATGGGTTAAAAACTTTGTAATTTCGTTATCTGGAACAAACTCGTTTTGAATCCAGCTTTATTTTTCAGAGGAGTGAGCTTGTATTTTGATGTCAGCTTTTGAGCAGTCTACCTACAAAGTTCTTCTAGGCACGATATTGCGTAATATGGGATACAATTTTTACAATGATTCAAAATAGGATTAAGGAAAGGATTATTCTCAGTTTTTCATTTTGTTGATGTTTTATGTTGACTTTATCTTTTTGTTGTGCCCGTCAACAGTTTTATTCCTGCCTTCTTTTGTGGTTGACTTATTGGTTAAAAGATAAATCTGTATTCTACGGAACTTTAATCCGTTCAAGGCATGCTTGCCCACCTACACCTGGACATCCATCCATTCGATTTAAGCCTGTTTTGAATTTAACTTAGAATTGGTTTTACTTTTTCTCTATAATACATTAGCAATCGTCTGTAAGCAAATCACGTCAACTTTTTCAACGTTTGTTGACTTTGTAAATGACATGACTGAGTTTGTAAACGCAATCTTTGTCCTGTGCATGGTTCGAAATTCTGTTTTGGTTCACTCTACAAAACAACAGTGAGTGATACACTTCCCATTTTGTTTGACTGCAGATTCTTAGATTGAAGTTTAAAGAATCCACAAATGACTGCTGATTACCGTGTTTCTGTTTACATTTTTCAGAAGTTTTTACAATTATTAAACAATGATTTTGAAAATGATAAACTAGAAACCGTTCATAATTGTCTGTTAACATGTTCAACCAGACGTTGTAATGGTTTATATGACTGAGCGACTATGAATATAAGTCTAAGTTGTCCAACATTCACTTGTTTCAAATAAGTTGGGCCGAACCCTCGGGAAACGATCTTTTGATGATTCTTCTTTCGGCATTTGCAAAATGAACATAAACTTTTTTCATCGGTTTTACTATTTGAACCCTGCCCAGCTTAAATTGATAAGCCTTCTTGCCTCCCGCTTTGGTAACCATCTTCTACCAGACCGATCCACCGTGCACCAATTAACTGGGGGAGGACTCAAAGTAGCATGTAGTAGTTCCACGGAATAATGAAGGGATGCCGTGGGTTTTACAGTTGTTGGATTATCTTGACTTGGCTTGGGGTTTGAGCATGAATTGCATTTTGTAAGTTTACAGCCTCGATCCCAAGAAAATTGCAGACAACCGCCTGATTATTCCGCAGGACTAAACATACGCAAGTCAAGCAGATAATCTAATTAAGAATTTGGTAAGAGTTGGGTTGGCCTTAACTCTGCCTGAATTTTGGCCGCAAAAGATACTTTATCCTGACTTACTTGGTGGAGAATCAAAGGGTTGGGTTGGCTGGTTGGTTTGCCAAAAGTGTTCTTCAATTCTTTCTCCAACTTGGAAATGTCCTTTAATACTTCCCGACATATTTTTGGTTTGGTTAACCAGCTTTCACTTCTTTGGAACTTGTTCAACTTTAAGTTGAGCTGACCAACAAGCTGTTGTAACTCGCCTTTTGATATTTATTACGGCCTTGTGAGTAACTTTTGTTAATAAAATTGAGGTTTCTTTATAGAATAAAGGCTTCTGGTATCTTGTTAGTTTCATTTACTCGATTTTTATTAGCAAAGTTTTAAAGCGTTCCACAAATTTCATTATTAAAAAAACTTTGTTATGGATTTGGGAAATTCACAGCCGAATTTGTACATCTTACCTTTTCATATGTGAGGGTGTTGTGTGTACAGGTTGTAAATGGATCGTGTAACGAATATGATTTCGTGGAAAGGTTGTAGTAAATCAAGTAAATCAAACAAGACCATTTTAATGAAAATCGCAAAATCCCCATTTTAGGCCACGACCTATTGAGGTCGTGGTGAATTTATGGAATTTATGTTTTGTATTCGTGAATGAAGTGGATTTTACGTTTACGCCGTTATGAATATGAATGTGGATCATGGCTGCTGCATTTTATTTACTTAATCGATATTCGATATCAAATTCGATCTACAGAGCTATGGTTCAAACAAGCTAAAACATTATATAAGATGGATTACGGGAGCTATCTCCAGCCAAGGCATTGTTTGGTTACTGGATGAACTTTTATTCACATTGTTTGGTTGGTATTTTGGCATGCATGTGCATTACACGGTTATTTGGGCGAGAATGTCAAATGCTCCTAAGAGCATCAGACATATTTCCCATCTATCAGTGAATTGATGCTGCTTTCTTTTCTTGTTGCGTAAAATTGGATTCGGGTCATTGGGTGAAAATTCCGTACATGAATGAATGAGGTCAGTGATTTTGAAGTGTTTTTTTTCTCAGGCAA
The DNA here is from genome assembly GCA_036491905.1 of Folsomia manolachei. Taxonomy (NCBI): domain Eukaryota; kingdom Metazoa; phylum Arthropoda; class Collembola; order Entomobryomorpha; family Isotomidae; genus Folsomia; species Folsomia manolachei. The sequence goes on along the minus strand of JAAXNX010000006.1, from coordinate 58,397 downwards.
CATTGGATTAGACAGGTCTTCCAATTGAATTGATGCGAGACAGTTTTTATTTTATTCAGGGTGACTTTATTTTTTAGATGATGAGGTTTTGAAATAAGGTATCTGAAAAATAATTTGAAGTTTTTTATTACTAGCGAAATGCCAGGGGATCAGAAATATGAGTGAAAAATGTTTTAGTGGGGTTTATATTGTTGGGAAGGTTAGCAAAAATCAATTGGGTTGTGTATGAAGGCATGTAGGAAATATTGTATGAAATTCGTTCCATAATACAATTTCACCTCATCTTCAACCTAGATGGACGCTAGGTATAAAGTTACAAGTGAGTGGATATTGAGTGCTGGTTTGTGAGAGTAAAACAACATTTGAAAAGAAGACCACTTCCCTTCCGTAAGTTCTTTTTGAATTTAATCCAATCCAATGGGGTGGATAAGGATGAGGGTTCGACTGGGTCGTATTTCATAGAAAAAGTCATAAAATGTGTATCCCTTGAAACCACAAATGCTTAGGTCCCCTGCTGATACAGTCTATATTGCGATGCATCTTTATAAATAGTATGGACCTTTATTGCTATCTCCATCTCGTACCCTGCCTGCATGCCCACCCGATCTCCGGCTGAGATCTTCGATCCCGGTTATTGATATTGGATATGGAATTTCGATATTATAACAGCATATGGACAAGATTATAGTGCAGTTTCCAGTCGGTTAAAAATTCATATCTTACAAAATGTGGCGTATCTGGGGCACTAGCTTGTGGTTACACAGGACCTCATTTATTTCACTGAGAAACCAGATCCTATTTCCATGTACTATACATACCATCCAACTTTTTTTTACTTATTCACAAATTGTGGATCCAGCATGGGAAGTGAATCATTAGCAATCACATTATCACTCTGTTTGTTGCTATATATTTTTATTCCGTAATTGGTATTGTGCCTGCCTTTGGTTGTTTAAGCCTTTTGTGGAGCTCTCATTTAATGATGGAAATGAGGTGCTTAATCATAACTTTTCCGGTGCTTGTTACACTTTTCGTACCAAAAATTCGTGCAATTGGAATTGGATTCGACTAGAGACCCGACCTCTGCAATGTGTTTTCAGTCCAGTTCCCACGATACCCAAGTGCAAGTTGGTCATAATTCATTTCCATTTTGTTTCATCCTGGAGGTAGTGGTGGCATGGCTAAGGGGTTGAGTTGACGGAGGAATCAACTTGGGACTACTTTTTTATGATTTTGTCCAACTTAATTTGCTCTGCTGGGGAATGAAATAATGAGCTTCCTCTATTCAGTCTGTTCAAGTCGGAGAAGAGGAAGTGCACGGAATATTATTGTGGGGAAAATACAGCCAGGAAAACTGCATAATACATCACAATACGGATGTCAATTTAGGCTTGCTCGTAGTTGTGGTCTCATCTTTGTATTTAGTGTTAAGGGAAGGGTGAAACAAACGGGGAAGCAAACTATTCACATTCTGTTGTTACACATTACTTTTCAATGAAGATTTATGAACCTTTTTTGTAAACTTGTGACTGTGTCAATTTACTTTTTTATTAGGTGCAAAGACTTAGGTTGATGGTGATGTAGATTTACGACCTGTACATACATAAACAGAAATCCATTAATTATTTCTCACACTTTTGAATATTACTTAAAAATAAATAAAATAAATAAATCACTAACAAAATCTATTGTCAATTTTAGGCTCAACCAACCGGATTATTGGTTCATCTACATAAAACAATCACAACACGTGAAAGTGAAGGTAAGAATGAATTTCCTTGTTTAACTTAACACAACCGAGGCGAGGTGTTCAGGATTTTATGTATCTGGGCTCAGTAAAGGTTTTGTCTTGTGAAAGCAGTGTTATTATTCTAGGTTGAATATGAATAATGAGACGACATTAGAGCTGGAACTGAGCTCAAGTCAATCTCAATCTCATCCTAGCCAGAGTTGACTATTATAGAATACAGGAGTGAAAGACTTTTTGTTCTTTACACATGACGTTGGATCCTAAAGTAAACATAATCATTTTTCACTGGAAGGAAGGCATTTTCCAATCTGAATGGAGATTACAGGAGGATTTTCTTGGTTCCGCATTATTGTGGTTTCAATGGTGTGGTAGTCTGATGGTGGAGGATTTCGCTTTCTATTCTATTCTATTCCATGGCGTTAGATTTTTCTAATACATAGCCAAATATGGCCCGCAACCAAGCTTTATTGGTGATTTGATGGTGTACCTATTTATATACATTGTTTCACTAACAGAAAATTCTAAGCATCGAACATCACTCACCACTTGCATTGTTCCAACAAGCTTTACGAGTTTTCTGTACTGCCTTTCATAAGCTAGTCTGGATAGCTGGAAGCATTTTTATTCCAGATTAATGCTCGACAAGGATGAAGCGACCTTTGTACAGATAGTTTTGTATTTGTAAAAATGAGAGTACGTACTTGCATCCAAGAAGAACAAATGGAGTCGATAAGAAGATACTGATTGCGATTGTGAACGTATACGCTTCAGTTGACGGCAAAGTAAGTAGCGTAATGGAAACAAGGATCGTTTCGTACGGCACCAAAGGCAAAGACAAAAGATGAGATGAGATGAGAAAACATGAAGCTTTTGTAGCCTACTTACTTAACTTACTCCTGAAGAAGACAAAGTTTTGTTTTTCTTCAAGATGAGATGGAGACTTCTTTTATTTATTTCTGCCAAAGTCTACATTTGTCCTGTGATGTTGAGATGAGAGACGACTTCGACTTTAGGTCGGTAGGTCCTTTCTTCTTTTCCATTCCTTGGATCTCTATCATTTGAGTTGAGGTAGAAACTTTACTTTAGTCAACAATTCCAAGTCCTGGTCTGGTCTGGTCTGCAAAGACCCTTGAGTGTTTTAGAAGGTAATAAAACTTGATGGATTCGTACCAAGGTGTTAAGTTGAGGTTCAGCGCGGGGGCTATTAGAAGGAATCGGAGGATGATTTGGAGAAAGATAGTGAACTAATGAAAACACAATTTACAGAAAAGGTATCTGGAGACTTTGAACCTAATTTCTTCACTGGTTCTTCTTAAGGCACTGTAAACAAAGTGATGGTTTGCTAGCTGTATCAATGTTTTGTCGCAATGGGAGCTAGAAAAGGTCGTAATATGCAGTTTGGTTGAACTTCAAAAAGTCTGGGTTCCACAAAAAGTTTTTAATGGACCTTGATGTTTCTTATCTTCTCTGTAATAGTGACAGGCAGCAAATCATAATTGTTGGGAATTAATTGCCGATGTCCAAGATAAAAAGGTTGGCAGTTGGCTCGATTCCATGTAATTTTCTCCTGTCCTGTCCAGTCTATAGTCCAGTCATAATGACATCTACTGCTTACTTTTATCATCCTGAAAAGGTTTCCGGAATTTTATACAATTCCTTAGTACTTGACCGAGTGGTTTTATTAAGACGCGTTTCGCCAACCTTAGTAGCACAATAATACAAAATAGAGGAGTCAGTATCAACGAAAAAATCAAGTAATAAAAGTTTTTTGCTTCATGGCGTTTTTGGCAACGATTGAGTCATTCATTTTTAGATTAGTCGCTCATGACAGATTTGGTCATCCAATAGCAATAAAACAGCAGTAAAATGCTAGCGTTAAAATGAACATGGGAAAACGAAAAGATAATGAAATTACATGAATACTGTACAAGTTTTATTACTTTTCCGAAAAACCATGCTTTCCAAATAAGAACTATTAGAGTCATTTTATTTCTCACTGAACTAAAATGTGTTTATTTGTAAGGTTGCGTGAAATTTTCCCTAATAAGTGATCTTGCTACCTTCATCCGCTGTTGTCCATTTCAGAAAGCATTATATTGAATAACATCATTTACCAGCATCCTGCTAACTCTTGCTCTTCATATTTCCGTAATTTAAAAGAAAAATGATAATAAACTTGAAACATCTGCTTTTCGAACATCAATGATCCCTTCCAATCTACCCACCCACCCATCAAGTTTAGGCAACTCAGTGTCAGAAAATTGGATCTTCACGTTAAATAATTACGTTTTCCACCCATCCCACCCATTTTTCTCTCCCGTCAACGAACCACTCAGCATTTTTTCTTTCCTTCATCAAAACTTCAAAGGTTTTTATTTTGCACGAGTAAGACAGGGAGAAAATCAGTTTTGTCCCTACTCAAACGTTGTGCCCGTCATTCCAATCCTTTCCGAGAAATATTTTAGCTCTTGAAACATATGAAGGGGATGGTTATTTTACGTCCATCTCATTTCTTCATTCCGTTCTCACTTTCTCTTCCCTCTTTGTTACATTACTCCATAAGCCTGTCTCTCTTTGGCTCAGTCTCAGTAGTCTGATTCAAGACTCAAATTTTAGTAAGAACTCAAACAAAATGAAATGTATCACAAAGGAATAGTAGAACGAATGGCATGTGTTGTTTTGTCTGTGTCTTGGCTTGTCGGACGGACCTGGTGGGTGTCACACAGCAAGAAAAGAAAAGATTTTCTTCAAAAGACGAGCAACCATACCGCACTGGAAGGAAACGAGCAGCATCAACATTACAAAGAAGTAATAAGATGGTGAAACGTGTTGGTGAAAGCAATGTGCTTTAAAAAAAGAGAAATTCGCTCAGGTTTCCTCCGAGGTTTCATTTCACCACCACACCAATATGTCTACGTCTTCCTTTTCACTCACAAACAACGCCTCTCCAACATAATTTTGTCTCTGCACCCGTTGCTTGGGCCTTCGGTAGGATGTTGTGGGTGGCTGATCATTCTTCTCTTGTTTCAAGTTTTACTTGGGTGAAACAAAGAAAAAAGTAAGATTTGCACACGAGCCAAGCAAAGAAAGAGTAGCAGAACAGTACAGTTTGCGAAATAATGTTGGAGAAATGTGTTTGTGAGTAGTTTTTCCTTTTTGAGTTTTCGTATGGATGGAACTCACTCCAAGATCTGTTCACGAGGCGGTGTTTATGATTAATTTTGAGGATGATGTTCGTGTCGTGAAGATGTGAGGGTTGGGTGGGTGGCAGACCGGAGTGAGTGGGAGATGAGATTTGAGTGAGAGATGAAGAAAGAGGATGCTATAATCTCATCTCAGGCATGTCAGATTACTAATATAATATTTTACTTACCTTGGCATCTTTGGGAAGAAGGAAGGACATTGGTGTTAGTGTTTCATTTTCCGTAACCTTTGTAGGTTCCGTTCTCTCGTGATGTAAAGCACACAAGTTTAATTAGGGTTTATAGCAAATTCACCTCTATAATAGTTGTACTAAAAGTTATAGGTCAGGCCAAGATAGAATGTCATGAAAACTAGACAAATGAGGAAACTGATAATAAAAGCACTTTGTTCATTTTTCTCTCAATCATGCACATTAGTCAGTCTTCGTATCGGGTCAATCCAATAATGGCAAAGTTGTTTAGGCTGAACGAGGCAATCTTTGATCAAATTCTCTCTTCAACTTTTCCTCTCCTTCATTCGCGACAGGAGGGAAAGTTTTGTTCTATAATGTTTTCTAGCTAGCACAAGCTGGCTGATATAAAATTGGCAAAAACTATGGCATACAATGAAGAATTTTGTGCATGAGACAAAATTTCATAAAAAAGTTATGATATGGAGTATGAGAGTTGTAGAAGGTTGATGACAACGGCATTACGACAACGATGAAATTCTGTCCTAACCCAAGTTGAAGGCACTTTACTTATTTTGCATTGTCTCCTTTGTTGTGCAATTCCCTTCTGCTGGGTTGCACCCTGTCTTTCTGTCCTAAATCCGTGAGTACGCAAATATAAATAGGCGAGTAGGCAAGAACAACTTTCTCTCGTAACATTTTATTCCTCGACTTGACGTGCTCCACTTCAGCCATGGTCCGTAGCTGTGCGAATTTCTCTATTGATTGCCCTCTGCTGTAGCTGCGAGTTCTATGCCGTAAGAATTTCAGTTTCAGCATTGTAGCAATCTAGCCAATGATAAAATTACAATGTACTTTGATATAAAAAATACACAACTGCAACGTGCATACTTACCTTTAATGACTTTTTGCACAATCCAGTTTGCCCTCCTACTTGTTACGAAATTTTATTGCAAAGTTAATATTTAAGGTTGTTAACAAGCGTGTAAAATGCTGATGACTAATGAAACCAAAATTATTGCAAAGGATTTACGGAGTATAATAGCATTTACAAAAGAAAGCTAAAAAACAAAAAAAAATGAAAATTGCCAAATTATCAAGTATCGACAAGTATTGGCATCTACTAATATCGTATAAACCGTGTCATGGCCAATTGTTTGTTTGTTTGTGCCCATGTGGCCTTACTCCGCTAAAAACAAACCGCATGCATAATTCTGTATAATTTAATAAGGTATATCCATCTTATATACCATGCTAAAATGTCAAACTAACTTCATCATTGCAGAAAGAGGGAAGAACTGTGAGTTTTTCTTGACTTGGCGTATATTTTTTAAACCAAACATCACCCATACTATCTCCACGCCCTGCCATCATCGAACAAGCACCTAGGGAAAACACAGCAGGGAAGAGAACCGTGATTCTGGGGGAAAGATGTCAAGATGAGAAGGGAAAAGCTAGAAAAGTGTCCAAAAAGTGAAGAACAATGAGATGAATGATGTAATGTAATGAGCTTCCTTTCATTTTTTCCCCATTTTAAAGAATATTTGTATGGTTTGGTTTAATATTTTCCATCATTTCCACATGTTGCAAGTCCACACAACCCTGGGTGTTAGGAGTAAGCTTAATAAGCCACCAACTACTATTATCGAAAACCTTTGTTGTCTCTTTCCTACTAAAAACCGTTAAATAAGAAAGGAAGGAACTTTGAAAAATCTCATTCGTTCATATTGAAGATAACTACAACGGCTTCATCTCTTTCTTATTTTTGCCAGACATCAAAACTTGGTGCCCACCAATATTCCAAGAACTAACTGCTGCATGGAGACAAAACAAAGGGAAACTCATTCACTCCCACTGTTTTTACTTGTTCACAACGGCAGAGTCAAATAATCACGCTTGGCATAACGAAAGCTGTTCAATCTAGAATAATAAATGCTTACCGTCATCCATCCTTCTTCGCCGACTTCTTTTTATTCTTTTGTTCTGCTACAAATTCTCAGGTTTAGTTGGTTGCATTTGTTAAAAGTAAAACACTTGAGAAACAGGGGTTTCATATACTCTTTTCTTTTTCTTCCTTATTGTCTCACCGACAAGCAGAAACTCAAGAGGCTCTTCTTGTCCAACCTCCTAATTATCAGTTTTTCTTTCTTTTTAAGAAAAATGGGTTTAAGTCTACTGGCAGGGGTTCAGTTTCACTTATTTGGTGCCTGGCTTGTTATTGACATACCCAGCAGCGAGCAGTTTGGGTTGAAAATTGAGACACGGTATGGTCGATATATAATAAGGTTTTGGGTCAAATTGGATTTGAGAGATTTGGACTTTGAAGTTTGATAGTTTACTGGGCTGGAAGGGATTGTTTTTTCATGATTGTTGTTGTCTGGATAGATAATACTTGTAATACTAATATATTAACCTTTTAGAGTTTTTTCATAGTGTTATATCGAAAATAAGTTGAACTACTTTAAAAGTTTTGTTTTGTCGGGAGATATCTGCTATATAGACCTTCATCCTCATCAAACTGATTCTAATTTTTTCAGTGCATCAAATTTCATAAAAAGAGTTCTCGTTTTCAATTTTCATTTGGTCCCAGCCCAACCCCACTTAACACAATGTGACGTTTTGCTGAGTAATAAGCATCATTTGTGTTAAGCGCAGCAATAAATTGAGCTAGTATCCCATACACTATTTTTGAACGGTTGTTGAGCTTGGAATGATTTCCTCCTGCACCTACAACTACTAAGTGCGGCATTCAGTGTTATCACTTACAACGGAAAGATATAACAACAAAACCGCGACTAATGAGTGTTTTCTGTGGAAATGAGTCAGCAATTAAGCAGGATTTGCTAGACATTTATTACGAGAAGTGTGTTTCCTTACGCAAAACTGTAACAGATGCAACCAGCTCTTGTACATTGATTTAAATTGAAACTGCTTTTATCTGCAAGGGTTCTTGCTCACTGGATCACAAATCCAACACCAAACTACATTCAAGAACATTATTGTCGTAAATACATTAGATTCCAGCAGACATCACGAATTTTTCTTGAAGTGAATAATTTGATGCCATGATTCCCTATCTCGCCTGACACAATCTTTTGTAAAGTTAACGATCTTTCGTGTATGTACATATGTGTAGTTGCACTGCATAGTTTGATTTGACGGCTGATTATTATTATCTATCCATGCATTTTGTTATCTCCTAAGGCTTGAGATTCCCTTTTGCCTCTTGAGTAAAAAAATGGACATTGATAAAGAGCTTCCTACGAGTACCTTTAAGTTTCTATTAAGGTAGGCCCTGCTTTTCTGGTGGGTTTGTGTTTGTACAGGCAAACAAGAACATCACGTTTTCCTTCTGTGAATAAAATTTATATGCATTGATAAGGATATTAAATGAAACTCGTTGCATTCATTTTTTAAGTTCAAGTCTCAAGTGGCACTGCAACTGGACAACCTTAAAAAAGTTGAAGGGAGACACGGGAGGGCTGTTGAGAAAGACATGCGTATAAAATTCCTCAGTGCCCATCTTTCTGAGAACACTTTTAGGTTTCTTTGTTCATTGCAAAGGAAAGGGCTGACTCCCTTAATTTACCGATTGGACAGAGGGAGTATTCAATACAACCACAATATATTTACGAAATGGTCAGAGGTTATGAGATGAGGTGGCAATTTAATATATTTTTATTCTGTTAGTTTTGACATTAAATTAATCAAAATAGTTCATTCTCATTTGTAATTTAGTTTTCTAAATATAACAATGAAAATGTGTTTGTTATGTGTAGTCAGGTGGAATGTGTAATTTTTTGAAAGCATTAAGAAATAGCATTTTGAAAGAAGACACCACGACAAATGATACATTTTAAATTCAAGTTCAATATTGACAAGGGCTCTTATTTTTATTTAAACTAATGTAGTGCAGTGAAGTATCTGGACGGAATTCATCTCGTAAAATTCAAAAGTTAGATCCCATTTAACTTTTGTATACTCGTATTTTCCCAGTCATGAAGCAAGACACGTAAAATAATATGGTGCATGTATGGTATTACAAATGCAACTATATATGTACATAAGGAGGAAGTCGTGCTTTAAGACAGCCTCCTTATTTGAATATGATAAAAGATTATTTACCAAAATGAATTTGTGGCAGGGTGAAGGGTGCGTGTGATGCAGTCAAAAGTCATAAAGGGAAGGCAAGAGAAAACTGTCCTATAAAAAGAGCAAACAACGTAATTTCAAATCCTTTGGGTAACAAGATAAGCTTAAACTTGGCATCAGTTGGATGTTAAAATTTCTCCCTAAAAACGTCCAAAGTGTGCATACGTCCTTCGTGTCATAGTGAAACCATAATCCTGAGCTAAGTAAGCAACCAGCAGTCGGAGACAATACTCGATATGGCTTCGTCATCCTCCCTGTTGTTTGCTTGAATTTATTAGTGGAGAAGCATTATTCAGATTTTCCTCATAAAATCACAAATTTCCGTCAATGGTTAATAACGAAGAATGACAGATATGAAAAGAGAAGGGTGGATGAGGGTAACATAGATTACTTCACTGCATCTTACTGATTACTGGTTCTGAACTGTTGTATTTTCTAGAACTTTATTTCAGTTTTAAACTGCACCGATTTCAGTAGTTTGTTGAAAACAGTCTACAACTTTTTCATATGCAGGAGTTGCGGCCTTCTCCAAACCCAAACAACTTAAGTTTTAAACTTTAGTCTTAATGATCACTAACTAGCAAAGAAAACAGTGAAAGTCGCAGTAAGAATGAAGAGACAACGAATTATGACATTTGTCGCCCTTATCTGCTACTCCTCACTCCCAACAACATTCAGTGCAGTACGTAGTTTAAAAAAGAGAAGTTTCCCTACTTATGCGTTCTTTGAATATAAATCAAGTTCGAGTTTGAAACTTTACAAGTATTCCAGATTGAAATATAACGACAAAACTTGCAACTTTTGCTCCTACAGGCCATCAAGTTGAATTCCCAGTAACCACTTGACACTCGAATCATAATATTGATTTCAATTGAAATAATCTATCTTTAATAGTTACCAAAAGGGGAAAGTTACAGAGCTAGAAAACAAGTTAAAATTTTATTTTCAGAAAATTATAGAATGCATGTTGATACTGATGTTCTTCTTTTGATTGGCGTCGGTGTTGGTAGCTGCTCGGAATTATAATCAAGATGAAGTAGAAAGTCTATAGTGAAGAGACAGGACTTGCAACTCTACGCTATGATTATTCACAACGTGATGTCCTCTGATGCATAAGGTTGGGTTAACTCCATTTCCAACCAAAGACTCACGACTTCTGTTCTGTTATTATTATTTCAACTTCTGAGAGATTGGTTGGTTGGTTTGGTTGGATGGATAAATTTGGATTGCTGAGAAGGTTTAGGAAACGTGTTTACTTTTCCCAAATGCACGAATCTGCTTGCTAACAAGCCAACGACACGACCAAAGCTAACCAACCTCAACTCATCATCCCCATTTCAATCACATCGAGAGACATGTTCTTCTCGGAGTGATATTTTACTACAACAATTCACTTCTACCACCAAACCAACAAGCTTTTGGTTGATGTCTGAGTCCTCCTTGATCCCTCTCCACCACAGTGAAGCATCAAGCGACATTATTCTTACTGATTACATAACGCTTGAATTGAATATTTATCCAACTTGTCCTCATTAAGTTTGGACCTGGTTAAATAAGTTAAACTTCAAACATGCTTAAGGAAATACAACCAAACCAGACAGAGATCAAACCACTTACTTTTCGCTTGGATTACTCCTTTCAGCTTTGGGCAAGTTGAGTTGACATGATGAGGAATGATTTGGTGAGCTGAATTCAGCCTGGATAAGAGAAAGGTGGATGAATTGAATTCAAACTCACGAAGCAGGACGAGTTGTGAAATGTGAGAGCACAGCACAAGTCAAGTTTATCCAGCTTTGACGAAGTGCAGTGCAGTCAAGTGTCCCTTCCAGGTAAAATGGGTAAAACTGTTATTGCATGGTCTGCTGCCTTCAATTCAGGATTTATGGTGTAGATAGGACTAACTTATATTTGGTTATGAATGACAAGTTGACTAGTATTATAAATTCACTCTCTCCAAGGCTTTGGTAGGTATTGGAGCTTGAAAATTAATGAGATGAAACTTGGATCAAATATATTAATACACTGATGCAGTGGGTTTGTGGGTTTCTTGATCAGTGATCCTCATAAAATAATCTTCATGCAACTAGCTTTAGCCATAATACCCGCATATACATCGAGAATTTTTGTTTTTTTAGGATAACATTAATAAACATTCAAACATTACATCAAAAATTCCTACCATTGATCAAAATCAACCAAGCAAATCCACAGCTTCCTCTCTTTCTTGTCGTGAAATTGTCAGTTGTGTCCCTTGATGAGTCTTACGGGAAATAGACAATGTGCAAAGTGACGGATTGATGGGACATAACCTTGCAAGAAGCTTTGCTTAAATAATATTTAAAGTTCACATTTTGGTGCACATTTCATAAAAAAAAATACACAGCCAACCATCGAAGCATTACGAGTTGCATCTAGCATACACATGAATGCAAAGCACCGAAGATGACAAGGAAACAAGAGAAATGACAGCATGTGACAAGGCAGAAACATGAATGAGCGATTACTTTTCTGCTCTGGCAGTGTATCTGCCTGTCTAACTAAAAAAACATTCTATTGTAGTCAAGCTAAATCAATCACATCAGTAGCCAAAAATACGCAGAGTTTGAAAGCATTTAACGTCAACTCAAATTACAAGTCAAAGTCATACGCTATGCTAAACACGACCCAAGAAGGATTACATTACATTAAAGATGACATAAGAAAACTGCTTCATTTGCTCGTGTTTTTGTGGATGTAACAGAGTGAAAAGTGTTTCAACTCTATTACACGCGACTGCCATTTGTTTGCCTGAATGAAATATGGTATTCTGCCGTTGAAAACGAATGCAGTCTGTTGCAAAGAAGACAGGATCATTTGTAAATCCGTCACTTTTAATCAGTAAACTGCTGTGTGATTTGTAGTGCAACCCAATCCGACACAACCTGGTATGTGGATAACATATCCAAGAACAAGTAAGCCTATGAACTTTGACTCTAAAAGAGTTTAGGAAAAACTTGACTCCAATCCAACAACTCACGTCAAATGTAATTTGCAGTGTTTTTGTAAATGAGGAGTCTAACCCTGAGTGAAAGTTAGAGTCTTGTTTTCTAAACTAGGCTGTTTAAATATGAATGAAAATCAGCTTGCACTTTTTCTTCCCATGTTACATGAATGACTAATAGATCCTACGGTAGATTTATAGTGCAATTTGTTTGAAGTTTCATGGTAAGTAGAAACCTCCTAGTTAAAACAGACACAAAGTGACAACTTATTTCAGCGGATTAAATTTTGATATTGAGAGACTTTGAAAATTTGACACTGATGAATTCTATTTGTTCAAGGAATGCAAGAGCTTAAAACCAAAATTGTTAAAAATTCACAAATTGACTCCCTGAAGATTTCAACTGGGTAGTTGGTAGGAAAAGCCGGTTCTCTAGACTTTTTTGTTGCTTTCCTTCTGTTGAGAAACCAAGCGCGAGCCCATCTTCTGACTTACAATTTTATTGAGAGCTGAAAAAACCTGCTGGCTTCTTCCTATACTTATTGCTACAAAGGGCTCACTCTACGGATTTGAATTACTTGACTAACATTAGCATTGTAGTTTGTAGTGTAGCTCGGTAATATTTGTTGATGTTTGCTGCTTCTGCTTCTAATGCATAATTTATGACGGGAACTGGACGGGCTGGTGTGATGAGAAAAAGAAAACACGAAAATAAACAAAACCACAGCGTCCATAATAAGCACATGCTTAACAAAAAACACTAGTTTTGACGCTCTTAAAGCCTGGCAGCTATCATCTATCTATTCTAGCTGCCCGTACAAAAACCTAGTTAATAAGTGGACGAAGGAACAGTGGTCGTGGATGTAATATCAGTACAGCAGGAAAGTATCGGTGGTTAAATAACGCTCACATTTTATTTTTATCTCGCAACAGCTCCGCGTGTCTGCTGCAGTATCGTCGTAACAATTTAGTATCGTCCAGCGTATTCAAATTTTACTCAACTCACAAAACAAAGGCAAGTCTGCTGCCACAGAGCAGACTTCTTTCAACTTGCTCCTTTTCCACGTTTCAGATGTTGATCGTCTTTTCAGGATGCAGTCCGCATAAATCAGTTTTTTTTATTAAAAGACGAGGTGTCGGATAGTTTGGCCGATGGACAAGCTGCTTGTTTTTACAAGTTTTTCAGAAAAGTGAGTGAGTGACGAGGTTTGAACCACAACATTTTCCAACTCCCTTTTATTGACACTTTCCCAAACAACGTGTAGTTAAATGCGTGATTTGAATACTAAAGTAGGCGTTGAACGAAGCATGGCAATCCGTGGATGGTTAAAAAGTAATCGGTCATTGGTCCACTTGGATTTGGACAAGAACGGGGTTCAACTGCTTAATAAATAACCAATTAAGCTTTGACTAACTGATCACTGAACTTTGTCATGCTTTGTATACACGTAGTCTATAATCATTGATCCGCCCACTGCCGCAATTTATCATATTTGATCAATTATAAGGCTGCTTACTATAACAATTTGGTATGCATGCAGGAATTTAATTGATACCTCTCTGTTATCCATAAACTCGACTCCATTGCAATGGAGTCTTCAATTTTGACGTAGGGTTTACGTACTCTTTTAGTGGTTATCATTTATTTTGACCCTCGCTGAAAAGAACGAATGAACGGCGCTTTTGTCTTGTTAATTAAGAACTCTGTATCTGATATGCACTTTTAGGACAAACCATAAAATAAACCAAAAAAATGTCAACTAACAAAATTTCTAATAATAAACAAACATTGTCTATATAAATTGTTACACGCTGAGGAATTTATCTTAAGAATAAAACTCTGCTAAAACTATTCAACGTAGGATTTTTGTTATGGCAGGTTTGTCTAAAAAAAATTCCTAACGTGGACTTTTAATCCAAACCAAAATATGAAAAGATAACGGAATAATTTTTACTAGGTATCGGCATGAGCATGGACTTGTAAAATACTTCAAGGATCTGTGGTGAATTTAATGCATGATAATAGAAATTCAGTGAAATAGTTGAGTTATTGCGAGAATATGTGGTTCTCAATGGTTCATAGGAAAAGTGAATCTAAAAAATTAAAACTTTCCCAAGCTAAAATTTACACCCGTCTGCATTTATTATAGCGATTTCTTTATAAAATGGTGGTGTGCGTACTTGAACTTTGGTCTACATTGACCTGTATTTATCCATGTAGGCAAACAAAAAAACAAAAGAGGAGGATTAATAATGCCAAGCCTCTATTTGCAAATCCCAAACGTAAATTTATCCAAAATTTCGTCTCATTCAATATTCAACGTAACTGCATTTGATTTTGCTTTTTTCATAGTTTGTTTTAAACTCCACAATGTTTGAAATTTTATGAGGAACCCTTGGCAAAAATTTCATTTATATATCGAAGTGTTTGCCCAATCATAATTTATTTTATCTCAACATAATATTATTATTGCAGTGAGATTAATGTAAATATTTTCATACACATTTTCGGTGAGCTCTGTTTGTTATTTTTGAAATACCTGCTTGAAACACGAGTCAAAATTATAATCCAAGAATAAATTTCTTCGTGTTGATATGCACATATCTAGTATGGAAAATTTGTTCAACTATTGTTTAGAAAATAGTTTTGCTCGGAAAACTTGCAAAATATTTTGCCAGGGGTGTCAAAATCTATTCCAATTCTTTCGTTTTCATTGTGCAAACTAAATGCAAATGTGTGCATAACGCGTATTACCAGTAGCCAACAAAGTTTAGGTCTTTACCTTTATTCTTTGTGATATAAACAAGTTTGAGAAGTTTAAAACGTGGATTACAAGTTTAGCTGCTTTCTTCCTGCACATGGTTTAGAATAATATTGAGCCGAGTTGTTGCTCGAGTTGCGGGTGTGAGTTGGTGGCTGTGGAGAAAGCATATCTCACAAAATTCTCTCGCCCTGGTTTTCCCTCGAACACAACAAACTTTCTCTTTGCTGCATTTCTCTACTGGTTGAAACTCAGATTTCAGCTGAAGTGGAAGCTGATAGGTCCAGTGACATGGTTTGTATACTAGAACAAGCCATGGTCAGGAAAGGACATTTCCCAGTTATATAGACTCATCCAACTCTAGTTGGCTGTTCACATAGTATTACACAGATATACATAGACACGCATTGCCACTGCCACTTCACTTCACTTGACTACAAAGCGAATTCTATGATCCAATTTTCCTTTTGAAATTGGCTGTGGTTGCCTGTGGTCTTTTGCCACTGGATGATGTGTCCACGAAATCTGCTTACACTCGGAATTCATTCTGATATTTATATTCCATCGCAGTAAATTGCTTTGTGTGCTTTATGGCATGGTGGGAGAAAGCTAGTTCTCTCTCTGATTGCAGAAGAGATGATACCAACCAGCTAGTAAACCAGGTCAGAGTTGAGTCGAGTAGAGTGGATGAGGAGAGTTCTTAACATCATGGCAGGGAGTCCATTTCTGTATCAAACTTGTCCGAGGTGGATTTTCCATTCAGTTGTAGTAATAATATACTAGCTGCGCACTGCATAAAATTTCCCCGCTTGTAGGATTTCGGTTGATCGCAAAAGGGAAAGTAGTGAAAGTAGAAAATGCCAATCCATAGCCGGGAAAGGATAGGAGATTGACGTGCTATGAAATGGATGGAATTCCTGACTTACATAGAAAGCAGAAAATTTGTTGTAAACTGCCGCAGGTGGTTTGGAATGGAATTGTTGATGAAGAAAGGATTTTTTGAGGTTTCTATTTACAGTTCACCAATGAATGAATTCAATCCTTCAGATGATTCAATGCATTTATTTTCTTGTAATCTTTTGTTTAAATTATGAAATCTGTATATATCTACACAACTGTTGTTCATTTTGTTTGTGACATGCAGCTCTAAAATCTAATCAGTTTAAAATGACACTCTTTAATAAGTAGGGTTTGAAGTTGTTGGAAGGAAATAATTAATTACTCCATACTACTCAATTGTGGTATATCTGTATAACTTGTTTGCAAAATTACTAAGACAAGCCAAATTCACTTCAGCTGAAGTTAGTAAAAGGCAACAAACTTTATGTTGGCCATAGTTGGATCCTAGTGATTCACTAAACGAACGGATGGTTTCGGTGTAACCAAAATAATATTTATGAGTATTCAAATGAACATGGAATGTTGTGCCGCACCACAAACTAAAGAAAGTTTCCAATATAGAGAGAGTGGTTAGGGCTGTTTGTTGTTGCTAAACTGAGTCAACAGGGGTTTGGGACTTGGCTCGGAAATAATAATGTTGTTCATTGCATCGTATCATACTCGGAGCATTGTTTGTCGTTAAGCAGTATCCTAAACTTGCTTTGTCGTTTTGGCCTCTGCTAAATCCCAACCACAAAGTGCCATTGAAACATTGTGAATGCTAATGAAATGGAATAATTTTGCAATTGTATACCACATCTATCGGAGGTTGCATGTGTTTATCCCAAGCTGTTCCCTTGTGTCACTGTAAATAAATTGGAGATGAACTATTGAACATTAAGTAATGTTCACTAGGTTATAGTTTTGTCAATTAATTAATTAATTACACAATGAACATGATTTTGGTTGTGAACTCGGAACGCAAATGAGGAGTTGAATATTGTGCAACTAACATAACGAACTTACAAAATTTGGAACGATTGCTTCAGAAAATTGAGCTAATCGAAGAAAATCAAAATTCAAAACTCGATTTTAATTTGGCCGTAATGGGTGTAAAAATGAGATTATAAATTTCTCTAGTCGAGCCAATCACTATAATTACTTATAATCGAATTACTGCAAGTACACAAGTAACATCTGACTTATTTTTTCCAATAAATACTCATCAATCGTCTATCCGCTCGCACCTTCTCGTTAAACGAATTGCTTCACAGTTATTTTATGTTGGTAGGTAGGCAGGTAAAAAGTTTAGTATTAGGAAGGAAATGAAAAATGTTAGCTACTTAACTTACTGCATCACACTTTGTGTTTGGATAAAAGGTAGCCCATGATGAATTAGGGTAAGATTGACTACAATAATTACACATCGGTGTGAGGGTAAAATAAAAGGCAGAGGAAATCAGGAACCACGACCACAACCTTTTTGCTGTTGCAAGGTGTAAAATGTACATGTTACTCGGATTTTGATACCCCTTTATTTAGTTGGAAATTTATTTGATTTGATGTGATTCGAGATGAGATTGGGAAGTATGCCTTGAGTTTTAGGCTTGTCGTGACTCTTGCTACCTTGTATTATATTACTTTACTCAGTTTCTGTTTACTGAAATTCCGTCCGATGTTTCTTTTCTGGATGCATTTGACTTGAATTTTGTAAAAAGATTCGTGGTTTACAACGGAAATGGTAGTATCCCCTGTCTGCATATAATAAATAGAAAAGTAGGACGGACTTTCTGCATAGCTGACTGTGTCTTGTCTCTTGCGTGCGTCTTTCTCAAATAAGTGTTATGGTTAATATCGTTATCCAACCTTTCAAATAACCGTTTTAACAAGATGATGCTTCCCCAACGACAACGACAAGCCGGTCGTTTGCGTTTCCTCGATTAGTGATAGCATCTGATTTGCAATCCGTTCAAAATTTACGAATTCAACACAGAACCCTGTCATCCACGAAGCCAAATGTCTACTGGCTGAAAATGTGTGAAAGGCTTTTGTGCCAAGCTGTCCGGGCATATGCTAAAGATACTTTTCCTGATCTGGGGAACCTTACATTACCAAAGTTGCAAGGCAATGACCACAATCCTTTGTTCGGTAAGATGATCACGTTTCTTCTGCAAAATTTAAAAGATACATACTGAAAATGAAACAGATGTCTGGAATCTAAGTTGCCACCGTCGAATCTCGCTTTTGTCCGTCTTGCCAATGTCAAATGTTTTCTTGTAGAAATTGTGGATAAGCAGAACAAAGACATGTTCCAAAACGACAAGATTATTGTACCACCACAATTTGAAGTTGAGTGGGGCATCGTTTGCAAAATGTTTTGTACGTGTTCCACACACTCTATTTTAGACAAAAAGCATTGCAACGAGAACACTCTTACTTCCAGTTCTGGATGGTTTCTTGAAAGTATAAAATATTCAGGCTCGTAATAGTAATACTCCTCCTTTATCCATTATATCTTCTAAAATTGTTTTGTTAGGCACGAACTAGAAGAAAGGGTGGTATAATTTTCAATGTGAAACTGATCAGTTGATGGCGAAGAGACAGTGTAGCCAGAAACGAGTCCGTTCAGAGATACAAATACGATATTATGAAATTATGATGGATGAGGAGCTTTGACTCGGTCTTAAATCTGGGGTGGGTAAATGTGGCGATGCGATGTTGCTTCTTGAGACGACGAGAATGATGACTTTCTCCTATTTCAACAAACTAAGCAACCATCTTCATGTACTTCATAATACAGAGCGAAGAGCAATGTTTAAAGAACAGCGACTAATTTATGCATCAAATTTTGTCGAAAGTCAGTGACAAAGTTGAGGAAAGTGCACTTGAGTTGAGATTCCTTCTTACTTCGTCCTAGTTGTTGGTCTCTCGGTGTCAGTGTCACTGCTTGGTTGAGTTGAGAAGTTGAATCTTGAATGTTTCATAAGTTTGCTAATTTGGAATTGCTTCTGTCGAGTTGAATATGGCTGATTTAAATACTACTAAGGGATGGATAGAGCTTAATGATGCAAGTTTTGTGAATCTGTCAAGACGGATGAAGATAAATTAAATGTGGAATTTCTAGTTTAGTATTCTTAATATTTGGAAGCGTTAATAAAATCGAATATTTTATATTTCAGGACTCTACCATTCACCAGGGACAGACTATTGTGAGGAACAACATTTACAAGTAAGTATCCATTTGACAGTCACGTTCATAAACTTTGTTAGGCATCATCCGTTTATTATGAACATAACTGCAGTGTTACTTCCAGCAAAATTTTACATGAATTACACGTTTAATTACATAGTTTCTGCATATTAATGTCCTGGAATGCCATTAAAAAGGTGTATTAAACCCATGACATGACATGCAGCGAATATCAGGATTTTGAATAAAGCGAGTTTACTTCTCTGAAATCCAATTCCACTTGTAAGTAATAAAATGAAGCTACTTAAGATTCCATTGATTACTAGCACCAGGACACATTGCAAGTTGGAATACAGCTAATAATGACCTTATGGACACCGCTTGTTTTATGAGGCCAATAATTCCACGTACTCAATCAGTTGAACCCTATAATACTTCATTTTCATTCCATATTTATAACATAAAGGATGCTAGTAAAGGTGAAGATGAAATCAACATTGAGATAATTTCATAAGAATGGTTGGATGGCAGTAAATTATTGGAAATTGTAATAATTTCATTTGCCCTGAACTCGTAAAATAAGTGGAGTGAAGAGAAGACTTCAAGGAAACATAAAGATTGTGGTGGAATTTAAGATTACTCATATTAACCGTCCATCCGTAGGAAACACGTAAATTAGACGTCCTCTTAAAACATAAAAGAACAAATTGCTCCGTCGCTCAAACCAAACCAACAACAATAAGAGGGAACTGAAGCAATGAAGATTTCTGGAGAAACTGTTTTTTGAGGTGGATATAAAACTCATTACTGTTTCACACATTCAACATTACCTTCCATCATTCTTGCTTGACGTTCAACGCTGGAGGTTTTACTTTTACGACTTTTTGCCATTCGGAACTCGTTTCTACTCCGATATGCCCAATTTAATAGGTGTAATGAATTAGTCATAAAATGAAAAATTAATGCCGAAACTAGAGCTGGCCCTATAATTTTCTCTTGTTCGCAGTCTTGTTCTCAACATGTTTAATACGCACTTAAGGTCTCGTGTGAATTTCCTTTTTGGCAAGACAAAACAAGTAACTAGTCTAGGAGAAGGGTGAACAATGAATGGAACAACTTTATGAATTATTTTTCTTGTCTGTCTTGAATGACTGAGCTGAAAATTATATGTCTTGACAGAGTGCAAATATTAAAACAAAACACATTTTTTGTGGAAAAAAAGGCTAAAAATTGTACGCTGGCTAAAAATTAATCTTGTGTTTGAATTTCATTCCAACTTTTCTTACTTTCAAGTTAAATAGTTTTGAACACAAGGGATTTCCAGAATTAAATAAGTCTCTCAAGAATTAAAACGCCAAGCAAACGAATTAAATTCAGAATTCTACACTTTCTTAAAGGACACACATAGGTTTGCAGAACTGGAGCAGGAGTACTTAACTCAGATCCTGGCTCAGCATGTGCTACTTTTCTGATCTTGACTCATCTTTCTGAATTCCTGCTGCTATTTGGGCTGGATAGAAAATCCTTTAAAGCCAGATGCGATGCGGCATAGTTTCGACTTTACCTTTTGAACAAGTCTCACAAAGCAGAAGAAACATTATGCGAGTGTAAATATCGAGGAAGTTAAGAGTACACACGTCTTTCATTCCTTTGTCTTTCCTTGCTCAACTTGTTATGTGTAACTCCGTTCGACTCACATTAGTAGAAAACCACACCAAATGTTATTCTGGTAGACATTCCAATGGAGTACAGTAACAGACAAAAGTATAACTATTTAGTTGTTGAGTTTGTTATGCCGTGTTGTTATCACTTCTTTGATGTTCCTGAAACATTGCTTCAATACTTCAAAAGTTCGGTCCAGTCAATCATCACCTCATATAAAACACGAATAGTAGGCAAGTGGTACTGGCCCGTTAGTATTGTCTGTGGCTTTTTAAGTGAGAGCAGAACACAAGGTACAAACAAGCCAACAAAAAATAAGTGAACAATGTTGATGATTAGAAACACAATTTTCCTAAGGGTTCTACAGACTTCTGTATTGTATTCTTGTAATGTACATACTTATTTACTATGCGAATGATGCCCTACTCCAAAAACAAAACTTTGTCTCGCATGCCTGTGGGATGCCAAACCAAAACAAACTCTACATTTGTGTGTCAGTTCAGTTACTTGTCAGAACAAGGAAAAGAGAATGAAAATAAAGCACATAAGAAACTCGAATGTTCAGAGGATTCTGGAATACCGACGAGTGAAGTAGGTGTGGTTTTTGAGTCAAGTCATTTGAGACGAGGAGATGTTCTAAGAAGAAATGTGGTATATTGGTAAAATAGCTGGCAGGGGACTGTTTCATTTTATTATGTGGGAATGTGGAACAGAAAGAGGTCCAGAGAGAGTGGTAGGTCAGTGGAGTCAACTAAAGCAAAGTAAAATGAACCCAAAGCGTTTTCCGATTCATAGAAATGAGTGCATTAATTTTGTAGACTTCCAGCAGGGAAAAGGTAATGAGGGAAAGGCAAACAATTTATTTAGTTGCTAACAAGTCGTCGTCTTCAAAGTTGGAGTAAAGTAACAAGAAACATTTCGGATTTAACCTCAACCGCAGTCAGACCATCCATCCAGTTCCGCATGAAGTTGTTTGAAATAGAAGAGTTTCATGGTGGGATATATTAACTACGTGGCAAGTTGGTAGAATGTAGATCTCGCTTACTTGGCTGCTGTTGTTGGTTTGGTTTGGTTGGCTTGCTGTGAGTAAACTTAACTTTGTCCAAGTTTAGTTAAGCAAAGATTCTATCTAGATAAACAACAAGGAAGAAGGATTGAGTAGAGCTTGGTTTGCTTGGTTGACGACTGGCCTAGGAATAGGAAAGAGCAAACGCGAAATGGAAGAAAGGAAGATGAGAAAGCTCATAAATTAACCATGTTGGATAAGAAGAAGGACCCTGCTGGGATTTAAAGAGGACCCCATTCTGTCGGCATGTCCATGTCGGCACCGCACGCCAGCCAGCAATTGTGAAACAAAAAGTATACACATAAATCGTGCTGGAATTGAATTCTTGATTTTGGAATTTTTAAAATATGTAGTGTGCTGTACTTGACTAAATTGGGATAGGAAATAAGAGTTGGAAGATGAGCCTAAAGAGAATAAGTTTTCTATTCAATTTTCAATAGACTATGAGCCATAATAACATTTGAATCCAAATCTCTTGGCTGAGAAAACAGAGACAATAGTTTGGGGTGTTTCTCTGAGCGGTTAAGGAGAACTGATGCCAGTAGCTCAACATCAATGAATGTGTCCAATTTCCTGGAAATGGATTAGCGATGTGGATCTTAGATCTGGGTTTGAGGTGAAATCTGTCACCGGCGGTTGGAATGACCTCATCCTATACCTATCCATAAGCTGCCAATGTTTTATGCTGACGATTGGATGAGATTTTCTCGATTTATCAACTCCACATACGACCCGAGGAGGAACATGTTGAGTTAAGTTGAGCTCAAGCCGAAGGTACTTTGACAAAGATTGGATTCTGATTCCAACTCTGGTCTGGCGTCAGGGCTCAAATAGAGATTATTGAGGTTTAGCCTGGCTTGAAAAAACTCTACCGGTAGTGGATTTGGATTATAAATGCCCTCGTGGCATGCTTATACATATATCTTATGGCTTCTGTTGATTACTGGTTGCTGTCGCAGTGCAGCTTGTTTGGATTTTGAATGCCCATCATCTGATCTAAATCACGCTGAAATAGTAGACCCTGTGAATATGCTGACACACTTTGATATATGGAAAATAGACTTTGTTGCCCTTTTGATTTAGAGTCATGAATGCTTCTGTCACCGATAATTTTAATGAAGCTGTTAGTCCCAGGGAATGGGCTGAGTTGGATGTTGGAATGAATCCATAATAAATGACTCTACCCACCCTTAAGAGTAGTAGTATCTTCTTGTTAAGGTGAAAACTGTGATTTACTTTAATGTAGGCGCATCAGTAGGCTGGATGTACACAGTTAGTTATTCTCCATCAATAATAATGAGCTTGGACTTGTACATAGACTGTGCTGACTCTCGAAATAGGTTGAAGAAAATTTGCCCATGAAAGAGTTTTATATGCGACAGGGCAAATTAAGCAGGAAAGTTTGCACAAACTGAGTTAAGTCCATGTCGATATTTTGGGTATGCGAAAAGATGTGCCAACCAAGCTCAGGGATGGAGATTGCAGTGTAAAAATAAGTGGAAGAGACACAAACAACTCTGACTGTCTTGCTTTTACTTGCAGAGTGAAATCAAGAAGGCAAACTTTGCTAAAAAGAGTTACACTTTACTTTCTCCCACTTTCTCTTTTTTGGTTTGTGTACTTTTTCCCACCCACTTTCTATTCACTTGCTGCCGGCATTACCCAAAAAGTTTGCTAAAGTAGACTTGCTGCCTGTGCCTGAAGGAAGGAAACTAGCAAAAAACCTTACATACATAGCAATCAGTTGCATATTTCCTTTACTTCACTTGCCTGCTAGTGGTACTATTTTGTTCGTACATATTTAGTTTTGGCGAATTCTGTTCCTGTTTCTGGCCCTATTTCGCTAAGTTTGCGGTGTTTGTTCTTGTTGTAACATTGGCCTTGTTAAATACATATAACAGTTTTAGTATGTTTGTTCACAAACAGGGAGCTGCATTACGTTTGCCGTTTCGGTTTACTTGACTAGCCCTGCCTGAGCTTGACTTTAGTCCATTTCACTGATGTGAAGGAAAGAAAATCTGGCTCTATTCCTTCCTTCCTCCATCCAATTCGAATGAAGTAAAGAGGAAGAGGATAATTTATTTCATTCTTTTTTCCCTCCGTCTTGTTCACATACATTTTTCGTCTCCAGCTCCCACCATCACCAACCACTAACCGCAGAAAGAAAGCAAGGAATGGAAAAGACATTCTTTCTCAATGTCCTCTGACTTTTACAGGGTTGGAAGTTGGATGCATGGTGATTGAACTGCCATTACATTGAGCACTTACATTTTGGACTCTTGGACTGGTAGTGGCAGAAGAAAAAGAGCGAAGTGGGATTTAGCTTAGACTTCTTTGGTTTTTGCAAATGACTGTTTGTGAAGCTCAATACGTGGATCGTTCGCATTGCCATTTGCCTGCCATTCCTCCTTCAACTTAACAAATCTTCGTTTTAACAGGAGGAAACAGCTTTAGAGGGAGAATCGTTGTCTGGAGTAAGCGGCTTTAGAAGAACAATTTCATTTCTCTTTTTTCTGTTCCCATTTCTTTTTCCGGCTTACGATGTATTTGGCCAAATTTATTTTTTCGACAGGACACAATGGATCTATATGTGTTTCTCTTGGTTTGGCTAGAATAAG
This sequence comes from Folsomia manolachei, assembly GCA_036491905.1. Classification (NCBI taxonomy): domain Eukaryota; kingdom Metazoa; phylum Arthropoda; class Collembola; order Entomobryomorpha; family Isotomidae; genus Folsomia; species Folsomia manolachei. Next base: position 33,965 of record JAAXNX010000006.1, on the reverse strand, counting down.
ATTCCGTCTGTTTCTGAAAGTTTTTTCTCTCGCTTTTTTGGGTTGCTGTTACTGAAAAGTCCCATTTAGGCCATTTACGAACATTACCAAAACAATGTTCGGATTGGCACATATAGCATCTGGTTTGGAAAATAATCAACGGGTTTTGAATCAAAGAAAGAATACTGTAAATGAGGGACAATTTTTATTTAATTTATGTCTATTTCAGATCCCTCATCTGATTATTTTGCTGTACATGTTAAAAGCAGAAACGAGTTATTTAGAAATGGCTGCAAAGGCATTACAATGTGTATCTACTACAAATAAAGTTGTCGATTGTGAATTCATAATGTATTAGTGATTCAAACAGAATTATTTTCTGTCTTCATTTTGGTGGGTTGAGCGAGCTTCTCATATTGAGACGGAAGTTAGCACCATTTCAACAGTATTATGTTAGGTTTCCTTTCCTTTCTGGATTTGGTCTTAACTTACTTTCTTATCTATGCATTCAATCTGACGACTCTTGTTTCTGTTGCCATTGTATACAAGCAAGAGACGAAAATGGGTTATTTTATTATAATGGAATCACTCTCTCAGGATGTAATGGACGATGTCACTTCCAATTTCAATCCAATCCAGTTGTCCGACATGAAAACTTAGTTACGGCAAGTTATGCTTCCATTCGTTCGTGACTAATCTTGATCTTATTTGTACAGCCCTAGTAAAGTCAAGTGTCGTTGCCAGCTACAAAATAGGCATTTGTCTGTCTAATTTTCTTCTCTTTCTCAGAATTTAGCTAGTGGTGCTAGATCAAATCAAAGATTGTATTTGGATTAAAGCTAACTCTATTAAAGAACTCTAACTTTAAGTCAGACAGATTTAGGTCACTAGCACATAATTTGGGTTACATTGTGATAAGGATATTCAAATAAGTTTTGGAAATTAAAGCATAAATATCTTTGCAGATTCGCTATCATTTTCAGTTGAAAAAAATCAAAAAGAGAATAGAAGACGGTCTGGAGATTTTTTGGGAAATCTTTTTAACAAATTTTATTCAGAGGCATTATACAACCCAAGTTTTGGAATGTGTTATTACTGGAGTGTTCTTAGTCCACTTGTTCCTATTTTAAAAAGTACTTTAATTTCTTTCTTCGGCATTAATTTATTTCACTTTTATAAAGTGATATAAGTATATCTAGCACATGGCATTAATAACAGCAGCGCCAAAATATTTATAAAAATTAGTTGTAATATTATTATTTCCTGCTCTCTAGAAATAGTTCACTGGCTTCATCATTTGATTATACTACCTGAATTTGTGGCAAAAGATCAACCCTGACCGCGTTAGTTTTTCTGTCTGAATTAATTGATTTACGGCCTCTGTACCACTTCCATCTAAATCTTTCGTTTCCTTTGCGATTTAATGCCCTAAGGAAGGTTTTGTGGTCAGTTTTAATTGTCTTAATTGAATTATAGTTGTCTAATGGGAGATAAAGTGCTTAAACTGCTCTTAATCAAAGCATTTCCTTTTGGATTCAAGCAAATTATTACCAACTGAAATTAAGGGTTCCTTCTGCCAGAACAGTGTATTTCATGCATATAACTCTGCATATTTCACCTTGCGCCAGTTAAATAAGAAACCCATGATGATGTGGCTTCCTTTCCTTAAAATGAATGGAAGGAAACAAACTTATTTTAGGAGAGTTCCTCTCCTCTGGTTCTGTTTCCTCCTGGGAGCTTTTCCAGGGATGGATGGATGGCTGTGCCCAAGAGTGAGAAGAAAGTGGCTGAAATTGTAGCTAGGCCTCTATGGAGAAAGTCCGGAGCCCTTTCTCTTTTCTCTTCCTCCTCTACCATTTCCATCCACTTCTTGCTGTCATTAGTAATTAGAGGCCGAGTGAAGTTGAACTTTCTCAAACAATTCATCAAAATTTCGAATTTGGATTTCATCTCGCATCTTCTCTCTTCCACTCAAGGGTTTATTCCCACTTTCTCAAAACAGAGGGAGAGAAAGTGCCTATGTGCATATTGGCTTTACAACGAGCTCTCGCCAGGTTCTTTCTTCTTCCTGCCCTCATCTAATTCCGACCTGTATCCCACTTTTCTTACTATCCCTGAGCACGTATACCCCACACATTTCAGGTATGCTAGACGAATACGTCCTAGGTCGGTGTGCGACTTACTTCTCTTTCTGCCAGTTTTCCATTAATTTCATCCACGGTTGACAGAGGATGATAGGAAGTGAAAGTAAATCATTGGGAAACGGAAATGGAATTCGAATGTCGCTACTTGTCTTGCTCACAATTTCCAATAACTCATCAGTCTTTTTTTGCGTCGGAAACTACGAATTTACTTCAATTCGAATTCTTCTAAACATTAGCTCAATAATTTCGAAATTTTTTCCGCCCCCTTGTTTTATTCGACTGACGTTGGTATTAATGTCTGTATTTTGCAGGGATATTAGAAATTTAAATCGCATTAGTAAACAAGTAATCAACCGGTTAAATTTTAACAAAACTTTTCTCTGGATTATTTTTTCCTTACTATGTGCTTGGCATAATGATTGATTAATTTTGCATGTGTAATATTCTGTTCACTGTTTTAATTTTTGGTGGATTCATTTCAACCCGACACTTTCGGAAATTAGAAGCTACTTTTAAACAACTCACGGTCTATAATCTCACGACAACTTTCAAGTCTAAATGTTTTTGGCAAGAAAAGTAATTAAATAAGTTACTTTTCGAGAGGGTGGAATATTCGAATTTTCTTGGTTGCTGGCTTATGAGTTAGTTGGATTCAATTATGGTGTAGCTTGCGTATCCTATAGTATATGCCAGTTACAGCTGCGTTCACCCTGGCACATACGCATCTGTAAATTTCTGACCGGCCCAAGAAAGTTGAAAACGAAAGAACATCAGCGTTAATTGGTAATTTAACCTTGACATCCCGTGACATGGCGAGAAACTCGTGTACGTATTTTTTCCTTTTTCCCCTCCTGACATTGAGAAAAGGAAAACTATTCCGACTCCATTCCAAAACCAGCAAATCCAGCCAATAATGTGGTAGTAGTAGATTCCTATGAAAGAATGTTTTTCGTGACTTCCCTCACCAACCACAGATGCAGCATCGCCATGCATTACCAACGCACAACTTTCGGGTAAAAACAGAGTACCTTCTGCATATTGGGCTGCAGTCAGTGAAGGGAATCGAAAAAAACGCAATGCAATGAACAAGGGTTCGAGAGTCGATTGTGAGTAACAAACACAAAGTATCTTTAGTTGCAGCTGCAGTCCTATTCCATTGTTTTGGCTACTTTACTCCAAATGCAATGTACTGTACTAACTGACTGTGGGGAGATGAAGAGTAGAAAAGAGCTAAAAAGTTTTGAGAGTCAGATTTTTTCTCTTTGTTCTTTGCTCAGAGTGAAAGAGTTCATGAGGAAAAGTTTTAATTGAGTAGATTTTTCCTCTTGATGGACAAAATGAGAAAGAAAGGACCCAAGCTTGTGAGGGGCAATAAGTGAGCAGTTAAACAAGACAAGATTCATTCCCAATTTTTGTGGCAAGCTATTTCTATTGTGCATAAGGAAAGGAAATCGGATTAAATTGAAATGAAATTGAAGTGTAATGGAATGTCAAGGAGAAGAGAGGGGAGTAAAGCCAGAGGCCATTATGTAGCTTGATGATTGTTGAATTGAGATATCTTAATGACTTCTTTGGTCTTGAATCCTATTTTAAAGAGTAAAGTTTATGCTCGATGAGTGATTGCTTTTCGTTCATTCGATTCTGGAGAAAGCAGCCCAGTTGGCTTTTAAGAAATGAAACGGTAAATGTTTCTACTATAATTTATTCTTGGTTTTATAAGTATGAGTTTAGTGGGAGTGTAAATTGCTGGCAAAATGAGTCAACATAGATGAAATTGAGAACGACGAGAAGAAAATTTCCTTGATTTGTTAGTTGTGATGATTTTATTAGGTAACTCATAAGATTTCAAAAATATTGTTTATGATTTTAGACATCAGGATCTCAACCAGTGCAACAATGATAATGAGGAAATACACGATTTTTCGTTTTTCTGGAACATTGAACAGACTCACAATAAATACATCTTATCCAACTACAGCTTTGCATTGATTGGAATTTAGATTAACTATGTTGAATAAAGAACATCGTCTGCCAATAGTTTTTAATGATACTTTTCCATGCCCAACATTTTAATGAGATGTCAACGACTTGATTTAATGTTTTGAGATGAAAACTTTAATAGCAATGTGCATGAAATGAATTACGCTGCAGTTGTTTTATTGTTGAGCTGGAAATTGGAGTCAGTGCCCCAAGTTTGTAGTGACGGATGGATTAACTTTATTCAGCTATCGATTGAGTTATCAAGAGCTCCATTTCATGAATTTCGTTATTCTGCGTCACTGCTTATTGTTATGATCGTCATTATCTTAGGTTGATGTTGATTGTGATGTGAAGTCTAAGAAGAAATCCAGTCTGAATCATTCAAAGAAGTGAATGAGAATGGTTGTAGAAACCAATTGAACAGAGCCAGGCTCAGTTTGACCCATTCATCCGGAATGATAATGGCATACTTGGCCTAGAATTAAGGAATGTAACTAGTACCAGTTAAACCATTGCATGCTGGACAAACTCCGAATCTTTTTAATGCGTTTCAGGGCTGATTTACATCTTCATTCTGAGTTGAGTTGTATTCTCATCAGTCAATCTTTGATTTTTCCAGGTTTTCCTAATTCGAGGTTGGTGTGGTGCAATCGTTTTGTATATGAATACGAGGTAAGTTTTTTATACGTATAAAAATTAATACGAAGACGACAAAATTTATGATCTGCATCCAGCGGATTCAACCCCAATTCATATTGTATTTCAGTATCATAAATTGATAAATTACCCAGAAAGAAATATGAGAGGAAGCAGTTTATTGTCGCAAATAATTCAGACAAGACTGTTTATGATGAATGTGTTGATTCCAATACAATTCCGGAAACAAACCATAAAATATTGGACATGAATTTACTGCCCCCGCTTTCCATTACATTATTCGTTTATCCGTATATATTGCATGTACACGTTTGAAGTTTGAGTATTTCAATAACTTGGCTCCTTCAATTTATATTTATTTTCTATATTTTAAAGGAGTAAGGGTTTCTTCCATTCCATTTCAGAAAGATATGTAAACTGTGTAGCAGCTGCAGAAAATTCGCAAAATAGTGTCACTCTCAGACAACCGTCGTAAATTATAGCAGGGCACCACCCACCTATTTCAATTCATTTGCGGCCATACGCGTGCCCATCACATAATCTTAACCTTTGTGGCTTAAGCAATATTATCATTTCGTGTTTTCTATTTATTTATTCCACATCCAAGCCAAGACCATTAAAATGAGCCGTGTGTGTTAATATAAGGACTGATTCCACGGAGAGGGAGGTCTTCAATTTTGGAAAGATGGACAGGCGGTCAGATGAAGGTTAGCGATGCGTAAATGAAAACCAAGCTGCGAAAACCAATCTCCAGTCAGTCCTGTATGGTAGGGTATAAATTGAATGCAGACAAAGGGCCATACTGGATGGAGTTGAGTGTTCCTGGCTGTTAAGGGTCATAAAACTTAAATTCAAATTTCATCACGGATGAACTCAGCTCGAGTGAATTTATTTCTATTTATTATCTTATTTGACAGTGAATGAAGGGCCCATATTAGCTCTTTTATTTAAAATCCTTCGGTAAACTCCATTTAAAATCATCCCTTAACATTCAATGAATGAATGCTGAATTGAATCATAAGCTCTCCTTAACATGAAATGAATGTTCAAAGCATTATAAATAGAAACACTTAAAAATTACGGAGAGCCGCTTGTATTCATGATAAATGCACTCACACACTTCCATATCTTCACAATATTAGTATTTGTTAAAAAGAGATTCCAAAGTCATAAGGCTGACTTGACTGAATGAAAAATGAATTGAACAATGGTCTTTTAATCGAATATGAAAAGAGGCCGAGATGATGGGAGAGTTGCGGGCGATGTACATTAAGTAATGTTAAAAAAGTATTTCAAACTGACGTGAACTTCAAATATGTTGCTTTCAATAATAAGCACGATTGATGAGATGCGGATTTAAATTAGCATAGAAAGGAAGTTCAATAACTTTCTAGGCCTTATTTTGCCGACTCGTTAGTTGCTTTACTATAAATAGGTTGCCTTTTGTTTTTGTAAAGTTGTTATTCATGTACACCCAGTGCACTCAGCTTAGTAATTAAGGCTTTATTTGGTGACCATTTGTGAATTTTTCGGTTGATCAATAGTGAAGAAGGAATGCATGATGGTTTGTGTGCAAATGGTGGATCTAACAGTCTGGCTATGCCAATCTGGCATTTGTTTCGTTAACTGAATTGGATTTAGGCTGCCAGCCTTGGCCCTTCCACGCAAATGGGTCTGAATTGAACTGGAGTTGGAGCCCTGATCCGTGTGGTTGGCAGGGATAAAAGTTTCAATCAACCATCCACACAAATAATGAGATTTGGAGTGGGGTTCTCAATTACGTGGTCATTTTTCCTTAATGGCTCAGCAGAATCCTTCAGTAACGAGTCAATTCCAATTTTATGATCAGAAGCTGATTTATTTTGATACCCTTCGCCTTCTGTTGGGTCATTTAGAGGTTGTTGTGTTGGGTTATGCTGGAAATACTTTTGGTAAAGGCAACGGATAAGGTGAGGACTTATTTATATGCTCCTTTTTGTATTGATTTCGTACTAGGACATTTAAATAGTGAAAACGAAGATAATTTTTTTAACCAAGCAATAATGAACTCCTTAAGAAGCGACAAGCAATTTCTCATTGATAATTTACATCTGATTTGATCAGACACACCTACCAATTCACCATCATCAAATAAAGTTGTAACGTAACCATTGCACTAACGAAATTGAAAATGACACTTTTTATTTCAATCTCATCAAAATTGATGATGAAATAAGAAATATTGCTGAGATAAGTGGAAAGGTAAGAATAGTAAAAATCCTTTTCAGTAACGATGTGCTTTCCTCTCACATCTTTTGACAAAAACTATTTGTGATCCCACTCATGTTCAATCTCATTTGAATTTATGAACATTTTGATTTCCTGAGAAAAACTCATCAACCCTTCTCGTCTAAAATGGATCAAATCATTTGTCCTGTCGTAACCAAACTTATTTGAGTTCAATTTACAACTTGGAAAGGTGAATAGAGCACAATGTAGAGAATGTAAAAAACCATGTCCACTACCGATTCTGGTTGGTACTACAGTCCACGATCTGGTATGGTCCGACCCACTGGAATTGAATTGATTACGTTGTTGTAAGTGAAAAGAGCGAGGAGGGCTCGTTTTCCAATCCATCTTAGTCACCGGCATCTTCACTCCATTTCACTTGCCATTCAAGTTCAACCACCACTCTGAGAATTGCTACTCAGTCACAACGCTCACTTCCGAATTCTGATCTAAGAAACTTAATGATCAGAAGAGAGGAATCTTCCCCCTGGATTGTCCTACGGCAGTAGCAGTCGTAACGGATTGCTGGAGATTACAGTGCATCGTGAATTGCATATAACATCAACTAACCATCCAGAATTCATTACCCATTGCTTAGTTAGAGATTGTACAAATCTGTAATAATGCCATTCATGATTTAGACCGGAATGCAGAATCTAAATCGGAATCTGTGATCAAGAGTGAGATGAACCCTGAGATGAGTGAGCCGGTGGCAGTCCCCTCTCTTTCCCATCTATGTAATTCGTGTCCCTTGGTTTGTTAGTTAGTCATCGTCATTCCCAGACGTGGTTCGGTTCATGAGAGGGAAAGTGACCTCTCATTACTTGTTAACATTGCTCGTTAGCCAACAAGAAGAATGGGATGGAATAAGGACAAAATTCAAGCCATTTACTATTCGATATGACAGCGTGCGAGGCACTGCGAGGCGAGGGTGGATTGGAAATTGGATTTGAACATTACATACTTCATGTTAGCTGGGGGCTTGATGCTTGTTAAATGGAGAACAAGAGCAGTGACCAAACCATGTACCAACGACTGCGTTTTTGTTCGCAGGATGATTTGGTTGCGTCCTTCAACCTTTTCTGAATTTTAGAGTAATAGGCACGCCTGTCGAAAAGAAATTGGATTTGAGGGAAGAAAAATGAAGCTAACTAACGGTGAATTCACATATAGTACATATCGCATCGCGTTTGAAGCTTGGTTTTTTGAAACACTCACTTCCGAGCTGAGGAAGAACGGTTTGAACAAAGTTGTGTGGTACAGAGTGAGCCAACATAAATTGGAAAATTATGGCTACGAAACTACATAGACCCTAATGCTGAGGTCTACAGTTTTTGGGGAATTATTACTAGACGTCCTTTAAATGCCCTCTTTCATCACGAGAGCTACGAGGCCCACTTGAATTATACATATGACACAGAGATGAACCACCCTTCATCTGTTCAATTATCTCTCTGTCTCTGTTATAAAGTACCAATCTCATCATTCTCAACTCACTAACCGTGAGTGAATGAGGGTCTATTCTGAGTTGGACCCTTGAACGCTAGTTAATGTAGTATCACAAGTATGAGATGAAATAAGATCTCAGTGTTCATGTGGGAAATTGTGTGTCGAAAGGTTCGGAAACGAGGTCCAATGGCTCATTTCCTCTCCTGCTTAACTAAAATATTTCTCTTGTTTTCGCTGTACTATGCGTGTATAGCATATGGTGGATTACTAATAGAAACTACAGGAAACTATCCAGATCCTAATACCACCACCTTTCTCATCCAATTCATCTACTTTCATTACTTTGTGTTCAGTAAGGCTTCCCAAGTTTTGATATAAAAAATCAAGAATGCAGAGCCTGTCCTCCATTTGGCTGGACGAGGTCCAGACCAAGCCGGATACGCTTCATCAACTAACAACTCCTGGACATGCTACTCGTCTTCCCCATTAAGACTTTGGTTTGGTTCAGTTTGGTCGAGTTGAGTGCATGCCCCAAATTTTATTGTAACCAAGGCTGAGCTGCTTCCTAATAAAACCAGATGAATGAAACTAACGCCAGAGTCGTCAATATCTCCATCATTGTCCGGAATGGAATTCAATTGACCAAGTTTGAAGAAAAATAATAATGGTCAGAGTTTGACATGACTAGCTTTACAAAAGGAGTTCCTTGCTTGGTCGGTGGAATGTTGGACAACGGCTGGTTATTTTTCAAGTCAAGAACTGGTCAAAAAATGTAGTATGCAGTCCGGAAGCAGTGCCATGAGGTAGGCTGTGATGTTTAAGAGAATAGTGTGATAAATTCCCTATCAGTAATCAGAATTTATAACGGGTTTTGGATAAAAATATCTTTATAGCTCGATGCTTTAAATAGAAATCGATTTTTGTTGCTCAATTTCAAGTAAAAATGCACTTTACACGCATGGATAAGGAATAAATCAGGTTAATTCTTGACAAGCAATGTCCAATTTGAATTAATTTTTGGTGATACCTTGCAATTAAATGCACGAACACCCAACATTTTTACAACCATGTAGCAATTACTGGTTGGATAATGAATGCCTTTAGGTCTTAAATACTGCTCGGAGCTGAGCATTTGAGCCCTTCTTATGAGCTTTGTAGAGTTTAGTTTTTATTTGGTTTTTAATCGTAGCACGAATGCCCGCAGAAAATTAACGGATAAAAGACTAACCTCATTCTCGACATGAAATGAATTTGAAAAAAAATCCAATATATATTTTTGTAAGCAATCCGTAACATTTGTTTTAAAAGTGGATTTTCATACAGTGAAATGAAACTGACCAACTTTCGTAAAAAGAACGGAATATATGTTATGTTGTCATCTACTGTTGAACCGGCCTATGATCATGGAACACAAAGAAAACTGACAAATTGACGTGATTTACGAGTTTTACATGAGTAACGGATACCAGTTGGTGATTCGCCTGGTTGGACATAGTGCACGGAACACGGCAGTGAAGGAGATCATGTTGGCATTAAATTTGCAAAGCGATTTTGCATTTGGTACATACGGGTTTTTAGCAAACGATAGGTGACGTGAATATAAATCCGCTGTTGCCGTGTGTTTGTCTGTAGGTCAAGTAGTGCGGATTTTGGTCACAAAGCTTAAAGAACCTGCTTTAGAGAGAAGATAATCTAAGCTCCACGGCAAAAAGTCCAATCTTAATTCTTAGAATAATTAAAATCAGCATATTACAAAAGCGTTAGTCACTATAAGAACTCGCTCGGGCTTTACATATCTGCACGTCAAGCTCTTGTAATACGCCCGAATTCCTCGCAGTAACTAAACAAAATGTTTAATGCATGTGTTGTTGTCCAACAGGGACAAAAGATAAGTGATGAATGGCTTCCTATGCAATAACTGACCATCCAGTTCCAGTTCTACGAGTAAAAAGCATTCTCGTAGATGAAAAACATTTTTCAGAATTTCTCTGTGACAGACAGGACAATTTACATGGTTCCAATATTGATCTCCAAAATAATACGCCTTTAAAAACTAGCTTTAGTTTTTGCTGTTCCAAAATAAAACCTAAACTCCGCAATTCATTCAATCTTTGTAGTTTTATCCTCCTCTTCAGTCAGTAGTGCCCCAGAAGCCAACAGGGTAACAGGGTTCAGAAACAATGCATTAAACCCTAAAACTTTTGTATCACATTGGATTACACAACAAATGCGTTATTTATTCCAACTTTGTGACAGCCGGGTGAGAGTTTGCATGGCTTGGGAGGAGGCTCATTTATCCCGAGATCCCGAATTGAAGTAGGGTTGAGAGTTTCCTGTCCGATGGGATTCTCTCTCTAGTACTTCTTCTTCTCATGGCCAATCTTCTTTTTCCTTCATTCCTTTGGTTTGGTGGTGGATGTCCTCTTGAATCCGAATTCAGTCTCACTTCAACTTCAACTCTGCCACTACTCACCAACCAACCATACTAAAAAACCTGGCTTCGTCTGAATGAGACGGAGCCCGCACGACACATCTTTAGTCGATGATATAAACCGAATAATTTTTCAAGTCCGGATCACAGACAGGAGACATAGTGGAGGAGCAAACCCCAACTACAGATCTCATTCTTCTTCTCCTCACCCGGGAGAGAATGAGATGTCGGCTGACTAGTTGTAAGTGCATGGTAAATGGGATAAAGGACGCTTCAAGGTATTATTATTGCTCAGACTAGTAACTCTGCGTATCATTACTTTTACTCCCACTCCACAATTTTAAAGTTGCATCCAAGTCGGTTTTCTTCTACCTCCGATAAATTCTCCTTCCGATGCAGTTACCTTTCAGAGGTGGGCTCGTATTTACTAAGGTTCATGAATAAAGACGTTCACTTTTCACTTCCTCTCACCCTTCTTGGAAGTCAAATAAATGTGTGAAATGGAGGCGTAACAGGATATCATCATTGTTGGATAGGGAAATATTCGTTGAAGTCATGAATGCACTTTGCTAGACTGACAGTGCAGTTGGGTTAAAATATCTTGGAAAAGTTTGATAAAATCAAGCTGGATGTGGATTCCCTCTTGTCTCTTTATCCATCTATCAACTGAATGTTCTTCGAACCCCCATCCAGATACCAAATGCTGTTTTGTCAGATTGAATCCAGCACCAATTTTTGGAAGTAAGAACACACTATTGTAGTCACTGAATCTTTATGTCTGACAAAGAAATGGGTTTGGAAGGAAACAAGTTGGATAAATTGAAATTGAAAATAATCATCGGCCTTTTTTGTTTTTTTTCCTCTCCAATTTCCACTCTAGCCAGATCTTACTTAACCCTTCACCATGTTCTTGTAAACTAGAAACTACTTTATAGTGGATGGATTGAATTGCAATGAACCTTAGAGACGCCCAGACGGATTGACTTACAGCCACAATAGCAACAATAGTAAAAGGGTTGTGGGGTTACTACTTGAGAAAAAATGAGAAGGCATACCACATCGCCGGAATTGTTATTTGGTTAGTTTTTGATAATACTTTTCCGTTGATACGATAGACAAAAATTGGTATCCCTCTCTGAATAGTGTTACTTATTACATCCTTTAGATTGGAGTCTGGGTTTGATTTTACAACTCTAAAGTGGCCTTTTAGCGTCTGATTGCAGTGTGGAGTAATGAGGGGTTATCTACGATACTAATAAAATGCGTGGGGAAAATGTTGAACACTTTTCCATGTATGGCACCAACTTTTTTATTATTCCATTTTATGAAGTGTATCAACAATGATGATAAATATGGATGGATAATTTCATTGGTGTTCGTTCTCTATGTGATAACATGAGATAACGGTGGCAATACAACACCTGCCTGGTTGATGATACAACTTGACTTGATTTGATTATGAAGTTTACCATGCTTGAAGGGTTCCATGTTCTAATGTTTCCTTCCTGCTGAAACTTCTGGCGTCGATTTTGTTGTTCTTGGATTATCAAGTGGCAGACATGGGTTACCTGAAATGATATATATAAAAAAAATCTGGCTACGTAAAATGAGTATCCACTATCCACATTAGGGTGGCATTTAATCTCGGAGACTACTAATTGGCTTGACTTTGATTTAATCCTGATCATACTCTTCTTAGACAAATACGATTTTTCACCGGAAACTCAATAATCCGACACTCATATCAAACCGATAGTATTTCATGTAATGTCAAAACTATTTTATTGATTGAAATTTTTCCCTTCATTACGAAATTCCTTTCCGAGTTAAAAGCACAAGTTTTTCATTCACATTAATACACATACGATAGTGTTGGCATTTGCTCATTTTTATTATTTCATTTCCCATGGATGTCTAGTTTCTTAGTACAAAGAGAAAAACAAAACCTGAATTGCATTCCTGAGTCAAAAAATCATGATTGATTCCAAATTCCTACTTCATGGTCCTTAACTACCTTTAATGATAGAGCGCAGCAATATTTTCATTCGATAAGTTTTTTTTTGCATTATCCGCAGAGCAATCACATTCCGAAGATGACTGACTTACGTAGCCAGTATAAGGTTCCATAGACAGACAAAACCTTTGCAATGTCCAAACTAATTACAAAGTTGATAAGAAAGTAGCAATTAACAGAATTAATCCCATAATCCTAAAGTATTTAAATAAAATTGTCTAAACCATATTGAATAATTGCATTTGGCGAGTCCTTTGCCGTGCCACTTTCTAGTAATTTTCTTGCTAATGCTAAATCCAATATAAAATTTTGCTGAAATTGTAAGGTATAATAATATTGGTACTAAGTTTGTTCGTATACCGGATTCTTAAATTGCTTGGTGACTCGTAGATAGAGAATCTTACTTTTCACAAGTGTTGCTGATTAAAGTGAAAGGACAAACTAAAACCAATAGATTTCGTTCCTTACTGAAATAGTAAAGACACCATCAAGTCCAACACTTGGTTTATTTGTTGAAGGAATCGGCCGTGGATATATATCTCGTACTTGTTCTAGGTACAGCTACTGATTGACTACTAAATAGTATATGTCCTCTTCAAACTGAACTCGGTTCAATTAAAGCAGAGTAATCGCGTTAGGAAATGAAAGGAGCCGACCATTTCGCCTTATTAGAAACGAAGTGTCTGTTCTCGACTCAAGTGTCATTAAGTTTACTTGAATGGGAGATAGATTACGAGAAAAACTCCGAGTGAAGCAATTGAGTTCATGGCCGGATTCTATTAGCACTTCAATGACTGCCAGAAGCCGTTTTACTCTGTTTTTTGTTACTTGAAGTATTTTATCTTGCTATAATTACTGATTGATCAGTGCCAAAATATGTGGTCAAGACGTGTGCAAATACTATATTTAGTTATCATATTTGAAATACAGTTTAAATTGGAAGACTATAAATTTATTTTAGAAAGTTGACTTCCAGTTTTCCATTTTGCTGAATAACATTTTGTGGGACTTAAAGCTGATTACTTGCAAGAAGCTGAATAAGTTAATTTTAAAAACTGCTGTTTTTCTGCAAAATTAACCAGAGGCTCCCGAAATTTTGGGGTACACTTTTTAAATCTCTGGGAGAGAATTTAATAAGACTTGCAACTGCCTCTGACCAAATGGTAATGTAATAAAAGAAGTGGAAAAGGCTGAATGGGTCGCTGTTGATGAATACTCTTCATTAATTTTCGTCTCATTTTCATTAAGTTTCAAGTGCAGAATGAAAATCCTAAAAATCTCAGCAAGCCAGAGGAAAATTAAGAAATCCTTTCCCGTCCATCAACCCACAACCAAGTGGGAAGTTCTCCATCTCCCCAGTACCAAATCTGTATCTTTTTATCATATTAATTATAGTGCAAAAGAAGGGCGTATGTATAAAACCAACTTATGTTTCGGCCATGTACCTAAAGCTATCCAAAATTCAACTAAACTCCTTGTAGCAGAAGTTTTCTTATTCCGTGTTTCATTAACGTAAAAGTTTTAAACAAGAAGACTTGAGTGAATGGTTGGATGCTCATCTCATCCTCAGACTCAGAACACAATACAACTAGATATTCTCTTGCTGTGTTTATGTGTACTTTGTCTGACTCTGTCTGGAAACGAGTAAAGTTTAAATCGCCGTGATTGCGTTGGGTTTAAGAGAGAAAGTGAATGTAGGTAGTGCACCATGGTCCTTGTTGGTTGAGTTGACGAAAACCGTTGTTTGCGAAAGAAATTCAATTTCAAAATTGAGCTCCGTCAGTCAGTCACAGTCTGTGATTGTGCGACACTTTTCACCACTTGGTTGGTTTAGTTAACTTAGTCCTCTTCGTGGTTTATTGTCTTTTTCAGCATTTCATTCCTTGCTTGACTACTGAACACCTTCTTATCCTTCTTCACTCTTTCCTAAAAACGTGGTGTACGTTATGCATCTTTTCAGTATATGGATAGGAGACGAAGATGGATTTATTTAACACTTTCTTAATAAAATAGAAGAAATAATAGAATATGCTTTTGTGGCAACTGGAAGTAAGAAGTGGACAGGATGAGGGGTTCCATTTCAACCAAGTAGAATAGAATTAGTGGATAGGAAAATGTTTTGTGAAAAGGTTTTTCCGGACACTAAAGAAACCTTCTTGGTAGTGGGTATCTTGGATGGTCTTGCTAGTACTGAATTTAAAGAAAGGAGTGAGTGGGACGAATATGATGAGCTAAAAGGGCATGGAAGATTACTCCATATTGCTATTCATTCCTTTCCCATCACATTCAATGCACTCTGCCTATATTTTCACCCTCCGTTTGTGACCGCCTTTCTTTAGTTTATTCTCTGACTTGGCTGGATGGAGCATGGGTTGGGATCTAAGGATAAACTAACTGATCCAAAATCTGAGTTTCTCAGACTGCCTATGACTCAGCAGCTCTTCCTTCCAGTACGGTGGGCTCAGGCTGGGATATTTATTTCTGGGATTTACTCAAGAAAGTGGTTTGCATCGGGGTAATGAGCCGTTTCCGTTCCGTCAGGACAGCAGACAAAAGTGTGGAGCAAATAATAATCCAGAAAAACCGACTTTTGACCAAGTAGTCGTTGCAGAGGATAAAGTGCACCTTCACTGTTCTGGCAGAATTTTAATTGTAGGAGCTTGCTTTCCCCACAATATATTCTACGAATTTAATTTTCTTTCAGAAAAGATTTGCTGGTCTTGGTAATCGTTTTGGCAAACATGTTGAAGGAGATTGGGTAGTGGAGGATTGGGGAAGCGTAATCTTGGTTTTTTGAAATATATTTCTTTATAAAAAGCCGTTTTTTATATTTATTACTTTCGCCACATCTTCATTTGTAATCTTGGTCAGTTTCCTGATCCCGGCTTTTTCTCAAATATTTCAATACCCGTGATGAAAAGCAAGTTGGCTGTTTGAGGTTGGCACGTGCCGTCCCGGGACGAGATAAAGTGTTATCAGACAGGAGAAGTGGGAACTGAAGATCTTATATTAAAATTGGTAGGGCTGATACACTTTTATAGATAATTTTTTTCTTTCTCAGTCCGATGTTTCATCGACCGGAAGTCAAAATCATTGGTTGAGAAAGTGTTGGTGTGTTTGCCAAGAAAACCAATAGAAGGTTATTCCTTGCTCCAAAATTGTGTTTGGGTTCGGTGAGAATGCTGGGTGAATGAAAATTAGAGAGTTGGTTTTTTAAAACAAAAAAAAAGATTCTCGAGCTTGCCACGATTTACTAGAACATTGACTTTGTCGAAGGAAAATTGGCTGTTTCCTGGAAATTGTCGTTTTCTTTCTTTTATGAAAGTTTTCCCTTTTCTCCTTGTCTGTCACTGCTTCTTTATGAAAGAAGTCCGTGGATATAAAAAAGAAAGCATTGCAGTCAATCGTCAGTCACTTCAATGCAGCAAAGGGCAGGTTGGGTTGTTGAAGTGCGGTTGGACTGTTTTCTTTCTAGATTCTGTTTGAGATATTTCCTGAAATTGGACAGTTTTTTGTTTCACTTTCACCAAAGTGCTTATAAGTCAGGAAAGCATAACGCCCTTTTCCTTCCTGCCCAGTTGCCTTGTATGCAGTGGATTCTGACTGCGAGCTAAGACTGGTTTGAAGACCTTGTTCAGCAAAATATTATCCAACTCAGTACATGGTATTTAACGGATGACTAGAAATGGATTGAGTTATTGTGAGTACTAACAAAAAAGTAAAATGAATTGGACGTCCTGATTTCACGAAGTTAACAATGGAATTTGGACAAAAAGATAAAATGCTTTTCTTTCAACCAACGAGTCTTTTAGCTTTGATTTTTTTTAAATTTTTTCGATATAGCTATTGTCACCGTTAACATTAATTATTTTGGTAACAGTACAAGCGATGTAGAGAATCATTGTTGTTGTATAGAAAGATACGTCCAACAAAAGCTCCATCTTTATTTATTTATTGAACAAGAATGAATTCATACGGATAATGCAACGTGTATAGCTACATGACGCGTAAAAAACTCTCCAACCATCCAACGAAACTGCAAAGATAAAACCAGCTTTCTCAAACGAGAGAAGTCGAATTGAAATATGTGTACAAGTGCTCGTACATATATCAGCTCAGAAAGATTTCTAGTGTCAAAATTGGTGAAGTAGAAAATACTTGGGAATTCCAACAATGAGGCAATTGAAAGAGGGAAAGCAGCGAAAGTAAAAAAAAAGAAACTCGTGAAATGTGGATTGTGTCTCACGCGGCCTTGGCCTTCAACTGTCTAGAACTGAAGTTGACTACACCTCTTCAACCAAACCAACTTATCATCCAACCTTTAGCTATCCTTATCCTTGAAGTCAACTTTTATTTCGTGTTAAATTCTGAATAGCCAACATAAGGAGACATGGGACAACTGCTTCCGCTGCAGTTGAGGCAGGTTGGGTGAAAGCTTCTTTGGCATTCAAGTATATCTTCGTGCTTTATTAGCCACATCGCCTGTGAATAGTGGGGGAGAAAGTAGGTGTAAAGGAAACTAGCCATCCGAATATTCTGGTTGAATTCCGTTAGGCCAAGACCAACCACCTTGTAGACCTGAGTTGGTTTCTTTTTCGTGTGGATAAAGAATCCAGTCTTTTGCAGTCAACTGAAGGGACTAGTTTTTACTTTTACTTACTTACAATTCGAGGTTAGTGTTGCAGAACGAGAGTTTTTCCAAGTCGGTCCGAGACTTTTTCTCCGTTTTCACACTTGACTGAAAATCAGTATGGCACACGCACACCCTTACCCACCCATCCGATGCGGGCCGGGCATTACAACCAACATTGCCTACTGCATTATCTCTGATCTTACAGATGGAGTGATAATACGAAGCCGGAAGGGTTCCTTACAGAATTCAGGAAACAAAAAAAGTTGGACGGACGATGACCAAATGAGCATGAACAACTTATTGATTATACTGGTTCAAGACTTGGGTTTTGGATGGGGTTGAAAAATGGAGGTGGAGGCACGGCTATCATCATTCGCATTATTTCCACTCTTTTTTCTCCAATAAGTACATTGATGGCTCACAACAAATATTACATAATCGTACACCAGACTAGTAACAGAAATGTACAATTCATAATTTATACCTCGTCCAGTCCCGTGGGTTAATGTTTCACTGTCTTCGGAAATTACTTGGCTATTTTTCACTCAATCCAATTTCCTTTCTTTTCCCTCGAACTTCTTATCCGAGCTACTATCTTTTGGATTGCTTCCAATTTCAAATTAATAATTTATATTTGCTGTGTTTCTTACTGATCAGCATTCGTTTCCTGTAAGTGTGAGTATAGTGTATGTGAGAACGGCTGATTAATACCAACTGGAATGGCAGTCTACCAAGTTTGATTGATTTATTAAGTGGAGATCTGTTATCCTTCACAAGATGGGCTGAACCCTGTGATTTTTCAACGTTGAAGGAAGAGTGAAAGCATGATTCGTAATTAGCAGCTCTTTTAATGGGCATATGTAACATTGTTTCCGACTTATTTGCCAATACTTTGTAGCACTTTATGTGCTGGAAGTCATCAATTTTGTTAAAATCACACCAAATTCCTTAGCTTAATACCACTTTCTAGGCCAAGGACTGGGTTTACGTTATTTATAAAATTCTAAATTTATGAAAATACATTGCGGAAGACCCTGATCTGCCAACAAATCTATTTAGAAAATAGCCATGAAAACGTGGTATATATATTTTTTGGGCTACATCACATCCACTCGTCCATTAAAACAAAGGAACATATGCGCTGCTATTTGTAGTTACACGGTACAATTTCCCGTGGCTGCTACAACAAATAAGATTCTCTTTCAACCAGTACCGACCAGGACGTAAAGTCGAATTATTTTGTCTAGTACTGGAAACCTGACTTTATTGCTTACATTACAGTAGATTACATTACGCCAGACCATTACGGAGAGATATCAATATCTTAAAAGTGGAGAGGACAGGAATGGTTGGAGGGAAAGAACCACCTCGCTGAAAAGCGAGGATTTTTACCCTCCGTTCTCATAAAAGAAAACAGAGAATGGCAAACTCTGAAAAACAAAATGTGTTTCAAATGATACTATTTTACAGCTTTGAAGAAGCTTCGGGATGTAAAAAAGGACAACAATGTCAGTGTCATAATTTTCCTTGGTTTTTTGGCCAAAGTGAAGCCGTTTTGGCCTTAGATATGATTAAATGCTACCAGTCGGATGATGGAGACGTTGAAGTAGATAAATAATGGAATGGAAAATGTGGTAAAGTGTGATACGACTTTCTCCTTTGCGTGCGATGCACACCTTTCTAGAATTTAACAAAATAATTAATGCATCGAGTTAGTTAATAAAAGTTTTCATTATTAAAAAGCCACACATACTGTTTATGAGAAATTCTTTGCTTTGAGTAATAAGTACTAGTATCTTATTGTAAAAACTAAATTGTTGTCAAATGTTCGGAACACAGCTATTTATTCCAGTCGCAAACACGTGCTGCTTCCACCGTTTAATGCCGATTGCAGCATTTTAGCAAATTGTGGGAAAGCAATAATGCATCTCTGCACATATAAACGAGCCAAAATACAAGGTTTTCCACCAACACACGCATCCTTCTTGAGTCCAAGTCATTTGCCGAGTGCTTAAAAAGCCACTTGAGGGCAAAACTCGTGATCATTTCCCTCCTCAGTTCATACGATGGGCACAGTTTTCTGGTGATTGCGTGCACTCAGACAATAATATTAAAGGCTCAGAAAAGTTTGTAGCCAAGAAAATGGAAGACAAACGGTTAATGGGCCACTGAATGTTGGACGGTATGCGTTCCTAAAGAATAGTTACCGCCTATCCTATTGGGGATGTTCCACGATTTATTTTTTCACTCTCTGTCAGCATTTGTATCGTAGATGTAGGAGAAAGGAAGGAAATTGTTGTATCACAACCATGAAACACCTTTTTCCTCTAAGTTTCTACTGGCACAACAACTGGCTTGGATTTGATGACTTTAAGTGAAATAAAACCATTGCCAAATTAGATGGATAATGAAAAATTACAATTCTTTTATGAACCAGGATTCCTTTTTAAGTATCCGTAGTTAAAATCACTTTGTCTTAATATTTTGCTCAACTGCGAGATTTATACAATTTAAATTTCATTTTCAGATTTAGTTAGGTTATGGGCACATTTTTTTATTGAGACAAGAATCAGTGTTACGATTCATCGTAAAGTTTCGTACTTGAGCACTACGTTAACATGACGCAATGTTCTGCTTCTGGTCTTGTTGAAGATCACTACATTGAAATGACACAAATCATATTATTTTCCTTGAAATATTTTAAATAATGTTGTTGAAGCTATAAATCCGAAAGGGTTTTTCAAATCTTCGGTGACGGGTGGTTGCTTGTGCAAATGAAACAGATAGAGATTGGTCCAAAAAATTGGTGATAATTCCATCCATAGGTTTTGTAAAACATTAAAATATGGGCTAGCAAAATTATTGTCTTCTTACTAATTCTATCAACCCATTGTCTATTAGCTAATATAAGTTCGGCAAATATTATCATTCATACACGCCTTTCCCAGCTTTGTCTATACCACATGCTGAATATATGTATATGCAGCAAGTTCCCAGCAAGCATTTCTAGGGGCGTCGGTGAAGGGAAAGCGCGATAGTTATAGTTATTGATGTGATAATCCCTTAATATCTGTCAGCCTTTTAACTGATCAAACAAGGGTTAGATCTGGTGGATGATAGTTTAGCAGAACTTTACTGCTGCTGGGATTTTATTTAATTTCCGCGTCTTCTGTCTACTGCATATATAAAATTAATGCAAGCCAGTGTAAGCTTCATAAACGTGTACAAAATATTAATGGAAGGTTGTTACACATTCAATAATCATTCTGTATTGATGATTGATGACTTTTATTTATATTTCAGATAAGTGTGCATGGACATTTGCCACGCAAAGAATAAAGTCCATTGTCCATCGCTAGATAGAAGGCAGAAAAACAGGCTACAGACTTGATACCACGACAGGTAAGATTCTCTGCATTATGGTATTTTGTGTGCATTGTTATATGATACAATTTGCGAGACATAAATTAACGGACGGAGAGGTTTATGTATGTAAGCTGGTCAACGAAACATACGGCTCCACTTTCTTTCTATAATTCTTTTTATTAAGTAAAATTATCAAGACAAATAGATTGATGAACATACCTATATATGCATGTAAGTAGCTAGTCTAAATAATTCAGATATTGTATCGTTCCTGAAAATGAGAATTCCAAATTTCCAACTTAAATATTTTCTTCTAACATTGTTTCCCGTTTTTCAATAATGTTTCGTCCGAGCAGAGATAGTTATATCCCCAGTTTCCATTGTGTTGGCTATTGCCTGTTTTCGCTCCTTCTATTTACTACCTACTTTTGCCTGGATTGGCTTAGTCTGCTTCAAAATATATCAAGGGCTAAGTTCTGCGAAGACTTTTCTATTTTTTGGTGCTTTCATAGTCTTTCAAAGCACAAAGATGCCATCTCCCCTTCTCCAACTCATTTTTGAGCTCGTCAGCATTTTGTCTTATTCGTGCGGATGAAATCTCAAATCTGAAAAGTTGGTTGGAGGGTGAACAGTCGTTTAAAGTCTTACTTACTACACCGGAGATTCCTTTCTCGATAAGACTAAAGTGGAACAGGAAACAAAGTTTGCAGTTCATTCTAGTCGAGTGTCAGTGGGGGAGTGGTGGTAAATGTTTCAATTGTGCTGTATACTTATATACCTATGCACTAGTTCATTGCAACCGAAAATAAGAAATAGATACCTTCATTTCCTTGCTTTCTTTTTATATTTTTCAAAGAGAAGACAAGGGCAGGATCCATTCTGAGTAGAATGTGTGGAGTATCTATCTCAAAATTCTCAGCGGAGTCAGCAAATCATCGCTTCCCTTTCCTGTTGAGAAATGCACTAACGACTTTCACATAAGAGGGTGAAATAATAACCCATTCTGGTTTTCATATTGTTGTGAATAGCCCAACCAACCAAAAAATATAATCACTATTTCCTTTAAAAAATGTGACGCATACTTTTCAATGTAAATTGCTTGGCAGTTTTCAAAGAAATGAAGGGGAAAATAACAACTATACAACGAGCTGCTACTATTTCCACCAAAAGTTAAAGTTAAAACATGAATACGACGGAAAGCGCCAGAATCATTTGATTTTACATAATATATAGTTCGATTTCTATCTCCCTATTAATACAAGGTTTAGGTTCAATGAAATGGGCTTGTCGCTCTTCGTCTTAAATGGACACTCCAACAATAAATAAGTCTAGCCTCGAGTAGAGCGAGTTCAAGTAATATTGTTTTTTCAGTAGGGTTTTTTTTAGATTTGAGAATCCAAAACCCAAACTTCTTCCCGTTTTACTTGAGGGATCTGGAGTGCATTGTTTAGCAGTCATTTTCGCTTGAGGAGGCTTATCCAATGGTCCATAAACTGCACTGAACATATGAACAGGAAAAGGAAATGAAAGTATGTGGAAGCATATTTCATTTTCTTTTAATTTTAGATTTTGTCCGCTTTTAGTTTTCCGGGACAGGATTTCAAGAATTTTTTGCCATGTTCTTGGCTCTTTCTCCACAAACAATTTTGAGACGTTTTTAGTAGGTTTTTATGTTGTGTGGTGCAAGTATCTGTATAACATGGATATTGTTGTATTGTATGTTTCATGTGTCTCACCAACATCATGCCCCGTATTTTTGGTATAGGTAGGATTGAAATGGATAATCCCAAAGCACACAATAAAAGTGAAGAATGGGCCAAAAATAGCAATAAATCCTTCAACGCTTTTTCAAAGCGTTTTGAAAAATATAAGCCTAGTTTGGTTGAAAGGTATTATGACCTGGGCAAACATTGTAGCTTTTATTGTTCAGATTCAGTTTTAATTCTGTCCGATTAAACTGATTTAATTCCAAGTCCAATGAACTCACATGCTCTAGGAATGTCAGATTGTTATTGCCGCTTTTTACCAATTTCGAAAAGCTGAAATGGATTGGTAGCCGTATTCTTTCAGTTGCATTGGTCTGTTATTCGGTTCGCAGTTGGATATGAAAAACTGATGAATATTTCAAGAAAGTTACTGTAATATTGAAAGTCACTGGTGCTGAAATCGGACGATCCAAAAAAAACGAGTACCCAATTGAATTTTTGCTAAAATATTCAGCGTTATCTCAGGCTTCTACTGACACCGTAACACGGTAGTGATTAGAAGTAGATTAAAATAAGAGTTTCATAAATTTGGGCTTTTTATTCACAATCCAGCTTTTTAGTCCATTACATTTACCGACCAATATGTACCTGTGACTATTGTTCATTTCTAATCAAAATGAGACTATGTAGAACCAAGCAAGTGTGACTGTAATATCGTTTCACGAAATGAATGTAAGTGTGTCATGTCACGGTGGAACTGGAACAAAGAACTAAAGTCATTTCACTTGACACTGCTCACGGAATTCAGAGCAGTTGTAGAAAGTATGTTTGGAATAACCAAATAAAGTTGAGGAGGAGTGAGTAGAATCAACGTAGAATTCCAACTTGGCTGAACCTTGTTGGAAAAAATTCACATTTTCACTTTAACATTCATATCCATTACCCTATCCGTATTTGCACAGAGATGAGAAAGTCTTTTCTCCATTGCGACTACGTCCTACTTGACTCGACGTGGTTTGGTTGGAATGGCTGCTGCTCAATTCCCACAAGGACTTCTTTCTCACCTTACGTCTCCATGCAATTTGTCTGAGTTTCATTGCACACAACTTTCCGATCATTTCTCGAAGTGTCATAATCAAGTAGAATCTGAATTTGAAATAAACTGAGTTGGAGGATGAGGCCAGAAAACGAGTGAAAGTCAGAGAGAAAGTGACAGAGCTCTGGAGAAAGTCTCCTTGGATGTCCTGTACAAAATCTTCAATAGAAATATATAATAGTAATACCAATTTGTCGGCAATGACATGTTTGCCCCGTGGTCTCGGTTCGTATTATTCCACCCCACGCAAATAAGGAAACTTGCCCACCGACTAACCAGCCAAATCGATCAGGAATAAGTACAAGTTTCATTTTGAAACGAACGAGAACTGGAATGGGAATTGGAAATGTCTCATTGCTATCTAAATTTTGGAATAAAAATCCGCTTTTTTGGTCAGATGAGAAAGAAACGAATAGAAATAGGCTCATTTTGAGCAACGTGACAAAAAACGCTTTCTCCTCTCTATCCTAATGCCATGGTTGGTTATGTGCGAAAGAAAAACTTTGTCAATTCGTTGCATATGCCCAAGGAAGTTGGCCTATTGCTTGGATTCCACTTTTCTGGTTACTCCTTAAAGGCAAAGCACCCATTCCACAATATTTCATTCTGGTTTCTTTATCTAACTTTGGCATTTTGGCCGAATAGGAGAGATTTTCGACACAATTTGTTCTCCGAGCTTTATGTTGCCAATTTGCAAATAAATGTATTATATTTCATTTCGAATTAAATAACGGTTGTGAATTAAAGATGTCTAAATGTTATTCGGATGCAAGTATTACTTCTCCATTCCAGAATGTGTTAAGGTTTCAAGAAATTATTGAGTAGCTGGAATAGTCGCAAACCTATTTAAGTAGTTCCATATCTCTGTTTATGGATGAGGTCACAAATTATTACAGTTCAAAATTAGACTCTTGTTTCCAGTCGACAATTCTCAGTATTTTTATGAACTAAAATACATGCAGAGTTTACTTAAATATAACGGAAATCATTTTTCTTTCTGTCTCTCGTTTGCCTTGCATAATTAGAAACTTTCATTTCCCAACAAACATGGTCACATTGAAGAAAACGAGCTGAATACTTTTTACTAGCCTCAGTCAAAAACCAACAAATTTTAATTGTATACATTTTGTATTTTATATATACATCTTCGTGAACTGAATGTAACAGTTTTAGACATCCACCCACCAAACTTTGCTTTTCCGTCGTCGGCAGAATATAAAATAGTTGTTGTAAACATGGTTCACTTATTCCTCATTTGAACATGCTTCTCTTCTTAGAAGAATGAGAAAATTTTATGGGGTTTTCATATCAATTGAAATTCTTCTTAAAACATAGGCTGGCCTGTAATTTAGTGGGACTGAGAGGAGTTTTCCGCCCTTCAGTTCCAGTGCTACGACGGCTATTAAGTTAAACCCCGCTTCCTTCTCTTAAAACCATTTGACCTCTTGCCAATTTTACGACCTAACAATAAAATCGCTCGTGGAATCTGGCCTTTCAACTGCACGTGTAGTACTGACGGGATGGTTGTCCTTTGTTCACTATTATTATGAGTACAAGAAATTGCTTCCTTCAGAAATTTACTCTTTTAGTCGTTCTCAACCAAGCCGAAACATTCCCAGGCCTCTCCCTTACTAGTTCTGGTAGCTGTTCAAAATATGTAGAGAATAGAAGAAAGTAATGCTTCCGTATTTTAAATTGAATGCTGTGCTTAAATGGTAACGCAATAAAAACCGAAAACTTGAACCGAGCTTGTGTCACCCTCCCTTACCATCGTTAATGTCATTTTGGTATCGATTTCCAAAATTTAAAGACTTAAAGCTTGTCCCAAAAACTGGTCTGGTTCAATTGCTTTTCTTCAAGAAACCATTTCGCAAGTTGCGTTCAACGTATTAAGAGCAGTTTAACCAGCCTTACTGATAAAACGAAATTATTTTAATGGCGCCCTTGAAGAAAGTCCTTTCTACCCCTTTCCTCCCGTAAAATTTCAACCCTCTCCGACGTCACAACGTCCCATTCAAGGCGTAAAAACATTAAGAGAAAGATCTGCACCAGCTCAGCAAAAATAGAAAGTGGATCCAGTGTATTATTACTTTTTAAATGCGTGTGTATTTGTTTAATGGGGGTGATACCATGGGGGTGTTGCATGACGAGTATTTCTCATAAATCTCTGTCTTTCTCCAGCAGCAGCAACTCTTCAAATGAATTCAGTCTCGAGACCACCACTGCCATCCTACCACAGAACCTAAGTTGTACTGTACAAGCTTCTATAGTGGGATTGGGACATGAGTTGAATTGCACAAATTGATTTTTACACAGATGTGGGTATTCCAAATGCTCAATGAGTTCTTTCAGTTCCATGCTGGGTGGGAAATGTTGCATATGTGGAGTTTATGTGGATGTGTGATTAAGTGATTTTTCTGCCGGGTCTGAGTGTCATCTTCCTCAATTTACCATCTCGAGGGAACATTTTCTATTCAAATTCAACACCAAATAGTTAGTTATATCAGAGTGGCATGCCGTCGTATGTACAGTATTCTAAATTACTGACGTATATTGTAACATTAGTGATATTTGAATGATAAATGAAGACTTCTCTGTGCTAGTGAAAGTTTTTTGGAATTAAATATAGGTAGGAAAGCATATAAACCAAGAATTCTAGCAAATGACATTGTTGCAGATGTCTTCTTACTAAGTTTTAATAATTTCTCACATTATTTCATTAGCAGTATGAGTAAATGTTCTTTTATGTTCATTGAAATGGGCAACCTTCTAAATTTTTAGGAGTGAAAGTTATGAGCTGACTCTGGCAGTAAGGAAAGAGTGAGATGATAAGTGGTGCTGTGTGTGCCATAACATTTTCCGGCAGTTACTGTCAAATTTTCGAGTACGACATTTAGTCCAATTTTTCTTTCAAAGTTAGTGACAGTAACGTCCATTTATTAGCTGAAAAGGTAGACAAGGATGACACTCAACGAGAAGTTATGTCGTTTATTGAAGAGCCAACTTGGTAATTGGCTTCCTTTCCTAGTCCGAGTACTTAAACCCGTTGTCACCTCACCATGTAGGAAATTGTTTTGGAGTGAGATTGCTCCAGTGATATCACAATTTCATGCATTTTATTATTGTGATTACTTTCTAGCTTGAAGTTTTGAAGCACCATCCCCTGCCTGGTGCATGTAACGTAATCTTAACTCATCAACTTGAGCCCTTTTACTCTGTGTATGGACTTGACATTCATCGTTGAATTTGAGTGGAATGAGCTAAGCAGGAAATTAAGGAAAACTGAGAATGGGAGGAAATAAATACAACTCAGAATAAAGAGAGCCTTAGAGAAAGAAAGAAAATGTTTAACTGGAAGAGATGCTCGTAGTTCTAGAGTCGTCGTTTTATCATTAGGTTCATTACCATATAAGTCGTAACAAATGGAGCTCATCGAGGCAATTTCCAGAGCATTTAACATGAAGCCGTGCTATCTCTCTTGCATGGCACAAATTGTATCGTTCCACTTTTCTATCTACTCGTCGCTACAGGAGTCAATAATGTTATGTCCTTCTCTTTTTCTCGTTATGGCTTTTACGTACGCATTTCATGTAAATTTATATTACTAGGACTCACTATTTCGGAAATAATGTTCCATTCTGTTCAAGAACGATTTTACTCTAATTCGTTTTCTAATTTTCCTGTTTTTGAAAGTTATAAGGATACTATGTTTTTCACAATTAGTCGCTCCTAGTGGCTAAAGTATGTGGTACGTGCACTTGATAACGTGGGATATTTGAATATTTTATCACTGATGATTTCTCTTATTATTGGATTGAATTGGATTTTGGGTTGTGGTTAGCTGCAGCCTGTAGCGATTAAGTGCATTCGATCACTACTATTTATACTAATCCTTTAATTTGAGCCTTGATCTAAAAACAGCAGCAGGGGCGTCGATTGATTGAAACTTAGGTCTTTTGGTTAATGCATATCACATCTGGTCACAAATATTTGGAATGAGAGTTGGGTTTCGGGTGATGGACTGCAATTGTGCTACTTCTGTCTGCCCAACCTTCTACTTCTACTCTATTAACCACTACAAAGTGTGACAAAGGGGCGAACAAGTTTTCCAAACCCAAAAATACAAAAACTCAGGTCTCTTGTGCTTGACCTCTATATCCTCGTGGCTGTATCACCTACGCGCTGTCGAGTTATCCAAAGGACAGGCGGATGAACAGGTATAATATACAGGAGTTTCACCCCTTAATAATGCGGTGACAACGTCATCACTTTGGATGTAGATGTAGGCAACATATGACAACTACGAATTCGTAATTCTATCCAATAAACAACTGGCAAGATAGAGTGCTTTCCATCCATACGATTCTTATGCTTGTCTGAAGCCTTAGAATATACCGAGTTTTTATTTAATGTATGATTGAAATTTCGAAATCAGTCATTGAACCCAATGCGATTCTCTTGTAGATTATGGTTTATAAGTATATGACAAAACAACTGTTCATCATCTATGTAAAACGCCTACATGTAGATAAGATTACCACAAACCATAACATAAAACAATCATCTTAACTCTCAATTTTTACAAGTTAAATGCCCCAATTTAATTTCTTATTACCTCTTACATTCTCTTTACATAGATATTCAGAAAAGAATTGTTCTTATTCATGTGCTCTCTAATATTGTGAAAATATAGATAAAACAAGTCACTCCACACATCAAATCCGTTTCTCATAAAGTTTCAAATATGTTATAATGGATTTGGCATGTGGTTTTTCTTCAATCCAAGTTTCTTCCAAAGCGACTACTTATCCACACCCACCCGTATCCTCCACTTTTCTCTGTTCATTCGCCATGTTGTTCCTTGTTCCCAAATTCTGTTTTGCCCTGCCACACATTTCCCATCTGGGTGGTTCATTAGTGAGCCAATTTATTTCATTGTTGTTGTGAGGGCACGGAGCAACTTGAATTCACAAAGTTTTACTGCCTGATTCTTCTTAAAGTAGCTGTTGTTGCTGCTGTACTGTGCGTGATGTGATGACAGCAGTTGGTACTCCACTTTTGGGCAATATAAAGAAAGAAAGAATCTCTTGGATTCTACATCACAATGGATTTGCGAGAAAGGCGTCGCAATAACTTTCATTGCGGCCCTCCATTTACTACAATATGTGAGATGGATGGAAATAGGGATATTTTTGTAAGAACTCTTGCTATTTTATGTTTGGAAAGTCAATTTACCCAGCCACACGTTACATTTTTAAGTTTTGACAAAAATGGCGTTAGAATAGTCAGAAATGTGACATTTTGCAATAGGAGTCCATAACATAAACGAGGTTGTTCACGAGAAACTGCGATACAAAATAGCGTTCAATAGTTGCGGGAGCTTGGTAGTATGCAATCGAGGATATAAAGCAGACTGTGCTACACATTGTAGTGCGTAAAGAACAAAAGGTTCATTTTTTATGGGAAAGAAAGAGCACTTTCCTAAAAATGAAGGAAGTTGTTTGAGCTCCTTTGGTGATGTGCATTAGTTAAATGTCAGACGGATTAATGCGCATACATTAAAGCCTGGCTGTGATCCCTTTCTCCTATTGTCTGTCTTCTTCTCACGGAAAACCTAATGAACTCTTTCCTATTACTCACAACTTTTACAATGCAGGCTTTGCCATCATACACCCATCCTGAGGTCCTTGGGGTGGAAAATCGTGAAAAAAGGAAGAAAGTCTTGATAGCCTTTTTTACAAATATTGCTAGGCCAAGTACGTAGTTTTATATGTTGGACCATTTTTGCTGATGAGCTAATGCATGTTAATAATCTGGGACTATCTAAGAGTGCAGTGGCCTCTTCAATCCCAACTCAACAAGAGTAATATCTTGACAAAGTCATTTTTTACAGACTCTTCTGTCTGTATACCTAAACTACATAGTCGCATTAGTAAAATACTGCTTGCTCGACTCTTCTTCTACACAGCTCACCACAAGCTAGAAACTTACGCGATGCGAATTACAATGATTATAATTGCACAATACTTTTTCCATCCCGTAATTCCCTTAAGCTCTGCCCTACTAACTAGATTCATTCTGACTACATTTTTTGTAATAAAGCTATTTCATTTCCCCATCATTTTGAAGACATTAGTCCCAAACTCTCACCGTTTGGTTTTTTAGACATGAGTGTATCTACATAGTGTTGATTTTTCACCATAACCATTGTGGAATGAAGAAGGCAACTGAAATGTAGTTTATGCAAAAAAAGACTTTGCAAAAAGTTGTTTTTCTAAAAATGAGGGAAAGTACATACATAACCTTCCGCTTCCATTACAGATATTGACAAGAAAACTGAGAATTTGAAATGAAATGGGATCAAAGTAAATAGAAATTCGACATATGGATATGGAGTGGAACTGGATAAGTTTGGTAAATTTACTTTATTACAATCCACTCTTGATATAAACTGACAGAGGAAGGGTAGGGTGCGACTATAAATCCCTGAATTATTTATACGAGGTGGAATGTTGGAGTTGAAATCAGCAGAGCTGTTTTGTTTTGTAAAAAAGAAACCTGCATAAATCGCTTCAATCTAGTGCTCTAGTACGTATAACAAGTTAAAAGCCAGTCTGAATGTTGGATTATTCGACAAGCTACCTAAATTCCTTTTCACAACCAAAACTGCTTCAAAATACAAGCCACTTGACGCACAACTAGCTACATCAAAAGAAAGTTAGATGCCTAAAACTACTACTTACAACATTTTTTCAAATGGCATTGGTGCTCTGAAACATCACTACCTCATGAGTAACTTTGATGTTCACTTGCTTTACTACCAATAAACATTTACATAAGAACAAGTAGAAAGTGCTGTATTAAAATTTAATATTTTTTTAAAGAAAACAAATTCCATTGCCTACATATAAGTACTTAGTGTGTGAAAAAGAAGAAAATTTGTTAGCAGTTCGACTGCAATGAGATGTTTTTATATGAAAATGATTGGATAATGGCCATGCAAGTTTGATACTACTTTAGAATCTCCTAAAACATTTCATGAAAAACAAAAATATGTCCCGCTCCGGTTTGATATTACTTTCTTATGAGCATATGTAAATTCGATCTGCTACTTTATTTACAACAAATTTACTCAATTTGATCCAAAGAATGTTTAGTGGTTTGTAACTTGGAATCATAGTTTCACTTACAAAATCAACCATCATGTCGCCATCCAAAGTCTGCAGTTTCCTATGTTGTCAACAGCTTTAAATGTTAAGTGAAAAACCATTTCAGAGCATTACACATTCCTATCACGTAGTCGTGCAGGGTTGGTTCTACTTCATTTTTATTGGAAATTCGAAACTTGAGAATCGAGAAAGCAATGGATTGTGGGGAGCGATGTGAAAGTGGATTTTCTCTTAAATGTGTAAAAATGTGAATTTTCTGTTGAAATGCTTCACTAAAGTCTTAATGGAACATGATATTTGAGTATAAACTAATATAATAACTAACTTTTTTCTCATAAGACTTAATCTCCCAATTCTTGGTTGGATAATAGAGACAAGTTTAACATGTTTTGCATGAATGAAAGGCAAAAATAAACCTGACAAACTGAAAACTATTTTTTGCACAATTTCTAACTCCATTTTGTTAATATTGTTGTGCTTTTGCCAAACTAGCCTCATAAGAAAATATATAGTGAAGACAAGTAAAATACGTCAAAAGCTGGCTGTACATACTCCCATTACCAAATCCGAATGCACTGATGCGCAACATTAGGGAAAAACAAGTGAATTTGAATCTGGAGCGGAAACAGTAGTTGGTTTGTGTACATCGTGAATTTGAAGGCTTTCCAAATTTAAAATTGCAAATGAGATTGTCTCTCTCTCTCTCACCACTTAAGATGGCAATGCGATGACGGTTGCTTTCTCCACTCGAAGAATTTCTGGGATAAAGTTACAAGCATTTCAACCCAATATGACACATACCATCCAACCCTTTGAGAAGTATC
Organism: Folsomia manolachei; assembly: GCA_036491905.1. Lineage (NCBI taxonomy): Eukaryota > Metazoa > Arthropoda > Collembola > Entomobryomorpha > Isotomidae > Folsomia > Folsomia manolachei. The sequence continues at coordinate 2,249 of JAAXNX010000006.1, read as the reverse complement.
CCGTTCCTTCCTCGTTCGTTTTCTACTGTGTCCACTCCACTTCTCCTTTTCCATCTTCCGGTCCTTGCTTGCTTTGTAACGTAAATGGGACGGAGCAAGATGGGATTTTTGGCTTGGACAACAAATGGCCACTCAAGTGAAAGAAAACTGTCACAACAAAATTTTACTGTTCTTGAGTGCTTTCCTTCTTTCTCGCTTACTTCTTTCTCCTTGTCCGCATTTCACTTCAAGAGAAGCTCAGATTACTGAAGAGTTGTAACTTATTACTACAATTACACCATCATGATCATATCCACATCAGTCGGCAATGCTGGCACAGGAGAGAATAGACATTGGGAACAGAAAAAGTGGCTCAATTCTCACGGAGATATAAGAGGAGAAAGCAAGGCACGAAATTCAACACAATCTCTCGTCTCGTATTGTTTATTGAGTTTATACCAGTTAGCGAAACGATAATCTTGATCTCAACTTGCAATTTGGGCGCTTGGTTGACAGCTGGCTTCAGTTAAATAATCCAGTTATGACAAAAATCCTTGTTTAAGAGCAAAATGTTGCTTTTGTGCAGATTGCAGTGACGACTTATAGTTTTGTCAAATTAGTTATTTACTGCTTTGTCACTTATGTACATATGATGATAATGATATTAAAATGACATTAACTTGATTTTTTGTGTATTTTTAGATAAACCAGGAGCTCGATCATCTGCCATTTTCCCTTTTAAGCTGACCTGCTCAAGTAGAGTACAAAGGTGAGTATTGTTTTTATCATATCCTTCAATATGTTTAGGGTGTGCATATCCTAGTATAGGCCTAATGTGTAAAGTTGGACTATTTAACTCATCATTGGGCCATGGACGGGCGACAAGGGCTGGCAGTAACCGTTAAACTTTTTCGCATTTTATTCTACTTTGTGAACTCATAGAAGGGTTCGACAGTGTCAATTGGGAGCAGTGAAGAAAATAGGCTAGCAACATTTCCGCCCTCATAATACTCCAGCAAAAAGTATCAACCGGCTGGATGAAGGGAAAGGCACACATTTTATTTTTACACACAGAGCAAAAGTATAAAACCTGACCAAAATGGTAAAACCCTCAAACTTTTTGATAATATGGTGGTAGAAAATTTTATTGGAGCATTTATGATCCAAAGGAACCTGACTGGTTTGTATTAAACGGGGCAACTGTGAGACGCATTCTCAATGAGGGAAGATACTCAGAAACGCCAATGCCTCATTCAAACCAAATATTGAGCCATCGGAATTATGCAAAAACCGAAAGAAAATGCAATAAGCCACCGGAACTGGGCTCCTTTAACGAGTCATCAAGACAGAAGAGGAAATGTTTCTGTGTGAAGTAAAAGAGAATTTCGCTTCAAGGATAGAGATGGAGAGAAAGTTACAATTTGCTCTTTCAACCGAAAACCTCTTATTTGATTTGTTCATTCAATTCTACACCCAATAGGAATTCAGTGGCTGGCTCTGAGCACAAATATTATTTTATTACTGCTCCACTTGACTTGGGCTGAAGAGGTTGCTTGCTATGGATAGAGAGAGGAAGCTTGCTTAGACTCTAAAAACCTAAATTCGACTTTCACTATGTTCTCCTAGCCTTTCTCCCACTGACAAGTAATGATAATGGTGGAAACAAAGTACATCATCACCACTGGTGATTCACCACTACCACCATGCACTTAGTACTGACTACGGATCATCATTGGGGTTGGTGATGAAAAACTAGACAGAAACCTTCGAGCTGAGAAAGTTGACCTAATGAAGGAGGAATGGTTTTATTAGATTTGCACAAGACTAAAAAGTAGGACATGAAATGCTATTATTTTTCTTTAAATGGATTCATAATGGGTACCAGAATATGAATAATATGTTGGTACTACTCTTATTCTGTAGACTGTTAAATGAAGAGTGAGATTAAAATACCAATTCGCTCACGTAGATTTGACCTATTTCTTTCTAAAACGCGTTTTGCGTACGGAAGATGATGTACTGTGGAATTGTGAAGACCATTCTGTTGATAATTCAAGTTTTAAAATTTAGTAAAGCACAGCAGAACCTCTTACGTAGCACTTGATGCCTCTGGGGTTTCTGTTGACTTTCTGACTTGATGTTATGAAACCTGGGGAGAGAGACTACTCGTATACCGGAATTCGTGGAGAAAGTAAACCACAAGCAAATTCGGTGAGGATCTCATAAACCTTGGAGAAACCCACACAAGGAACTTTATACGAGTGTGATTC